>CABFOV010001315.1:37811-93345 GCA_902141375.1 Timema poppense
GTTGTACTATGAGGAGAAGAAGGGTGTGTTGCTTGGTTGTGAGGGAAAGAGAGGGGTGTGTTACTGGCTGTGAGGGGAAGGGAAGGATGTGTTATTGGCTATGAGGGGGGAGGGAAGGACGTGTTACTGGCTGTGAGGGGGGAGGAAGGACGTGTTACTGGCTGTGAGGGGGGAGGAAGGACGTGTTACTGGCTGTGAGGGAGAAGGAAGGACGTGTTACTGGCTGTGAGGAGGAAGGAAGGATGTGTTACTGGCTGTGAGGGGGGTACGAGTGTGTTACTTGGTTGTGAGGGGGAGGAAGCAGGGGTATGTTAACTGTTAGTGGCTGTGAGGGGGAGGAGGTAGGGGTGTGTTACCTGTGTGGTGCTGGGAGGGAAAGGGCGGGGAGTCTAGCTCCGCCTCCTCTGCCCACCGCTGTCTTGTCCCCAGAAGTGAGTCTGTGTCCTCGTCCACGCACCTCTGAGGGAAGGTGACTCCATCTCCGAGACTGTGAACAGACACAACACATAGCCCTCGTACCTTGCCTTACATCGCAACAAATTAGGACAAATATCTTATAAGCCCACACAATGTTGGTTTTATGATGCCGAAGTCCCTCCGGGGTAAGTGACAAACTTGGACAGGCAGGAAGAGAGCTGGTTTCATGTAAGGTGGCAAACTTGGTTGTAACCATCCATTCAATGACATTGTTTTCAGTGTTTTATGGAAAGTAAACACCCTTGTGGCTCACAAACAGAAGCTGTCCCAATTAGGTTTACAACGAAGAAAAGTCTCAAGTACATCGAACGTCAAGAAGGAACAGAAACTATTGCATATTCAGGTTTCTGCTTTGGTGGGAAACTTTGTGTGCCAATAAAAACGTAAAATAATGACAGGCCTGTCGCTTTCTGACCCAATGTTAAGTTGACTCAATCCAGAATTGTGTCAGTTATTATGGCTAGTGAAGTGTTTACTTGGATTTACCACGAAACATTCTGTTGATCACAGCATGAAACACGCAGCCGTACACACGCAGGCTGACTACAATGAAGGAAAGGAGGGCAGATTACAGCATGAAACACGCAGCCGTACACACGCAGGCTGACTACAATGAAGGAAAGGAGGGCAGATTACAGCATGAAACATGCAGCCGTACACACAAAGGCTGACTATGGTTAACACAAGAAAAAGACGTTGGGTGATACCTAACAAACACGAAAATAGGTACTATACACTCCCAAACAAGGTGGTGTGTGTGTGTGTGTGTGTATGTATGTGTGCGCATGCATTCAGGACTGACCTGGCATGTGTGCTAGTACTGCCCATGGAGTTGTACTGGGAGCTGGGCTGGTGTTGAGCGTGCACAGGAAACGCGACACCATCCCCCAGACTAGAACACAACGCAATGCACAACATTAGCACTCGATTGTCTAATTCCCGTGCCACGAACAAGATATTTACCCACAAGGCTGTTAAAATATTGACTTCAGTTGCTGGACTTCTTAGTTGAAATCCGGGTTAAGAGAGAATTCAGTGATAATAAGTAATAAAAGCAGTCATTGTATGGAAGGAGGATGTTTGTAGTTCATTTCAAGCACGATTCCAGGAACTAGAAGTGCTACATATGTTACATTAGAAGCAAGTGGGCCTATCAGATTTCAGAGGCATTTGACTCTTTCAAGGACAACGAAGCTGTCGAGCTAGAAGAGAAAATATCCTGAAACCGGTTTTAATACCCGGTGTTTAATTTGTCTGGGTAAGGAAGACTTTTGGCATCCTCTTGGCTTTGTTTGGCAGAACAAGCTAGCCCACACATCTTGAGCTTTCAAATGCCTCTCAGAAATTTATGTCGCATTCCTGGCGAGGGCTCAAAATGGACTCTTTTAAGTGGTGTAAAAGCCAGCGATGGGAGAGTATTTATGAGTTTTCGAGTGTGGTCCAAGACGCTAACTACCCCCAGACCCAGTAAAACAATATCTATACAAACTGAAGAGTGAACTGTTTTATTAGGTAAAACAATGAATTGTAAAGCAAACGGTGTTATTAAGAGTCTGGGACCACACAACTTTCTTTAAAAGCATCCAAACCTTACAAACTTCCCAATATTGTGGATTAAATATCCGATCCAGGATTCAAATATCTTTGAGGATGGTTTGTCAGAGTCGGCCATTTTAGGTTGTTGGACACGGTCAATAACCAGGTTTGCTTAGTTTAAAACGGTTAGGGAATTCTCTGTATGAGTTTGGAAACGTTGTGAGGTACCTGTGCTGTGTTAGAGCGGTGGTAGCGGCAATTTGTTGCGTGTTATTGTGAAGGGAACACAATATGAACATGATGTGGGAATTTTGGGTCACTATTCAAGTTTGTCACTGACGTGAGAGGGATAGTTCTCAGGGGTGTGGGAAGCTTCGAAACAAATATCAGCTTCGGCTTCCACTTTGACAATTATGAATCTTTGCCGGCAAAAATATTGACAGGTGAAATTGAATGAAGAATAGAAGGGCAAGGCCTAAACCCCTACCAGAAAACTGTAGGCCTCTAAGTTCACAACAAAACACACATAATTATGTAATGTTCAGGGTTAAGTGAATCCCTTTCTTCTGAAGAAGAGAATAAAACACAGATTGGACTATGGCAGCATGGCTAGAGGTAGGTCATGGCCACTTAGATACTGTTGTTGCCTGTTTCTTGTTTAAAAAAAAAGTTTACGCTTGGATTCTGCAGTTGCCTGTTAAAACTTTTGTCTTTATTCTTGACATACAAGACACAAGTTTAAACAGACAACAATAGTATCTAAGTGACCATGACCTACCTTGAGCCATGATGGCAGAGTCCAGTCTGTTTTTTACTCTCTTCTGTTGAAGAAGGGAAAAATGATGTACCCCAAACATTACATAATTATGTGTTTTGTTGTGTTTTAGTTGTGAGCTTTGAGGCCTACAGTTTCCTGGTATGTAGTTTAGGTCTTGCCCTTCTATCCTACCTTCAATGTTTAATTTAATACAGCTATTTGGCACAATTTTTCCTTTGTTTTCAATTATTGGCATTTTAACATTTATTTGCTGTTATAGGCTATACATTATAAATTAATACTCATATAGAAAAAATCTGAAATAATTGAATTGTAAATTGTGACATCAATTTTAACTAAAGAAAATACATAATTTTTTAAAATTATTTATTTATAAACTTGTTAGTTTTCAAACTCCGTTTGCCATGAAGATTTTGAAATGTATGTGTATTTCAAACCTCCTGTCAATAAGGAAATATAGACATTAGAGATGACACGATATCTGTTTTTCTCGACTCCGATTCTCGAGTTCAACCTTGATTCTTCGATTATCGATTCCAATTTTTGAAAATTTCCTTTTTCATTATTTTTCCAAGCATTATTTTATAGAAACTCTGAGTGCCTGATACCTTACTCCCCCCTCGATGCTAAACTTGGACTCGAGCATTACAACGCATGTTGTTCAAAACTGTAATCTCACAATCTTATAGATATTTATTAAACACACTAAAATTCTTCAAAATTGAAAATCAAAGCCAATAATTCAAATAAACTCAAAATTAATACAATAAATTTCAGATTTTATAACGGAAATAACACATTTCACACGTTATACAAATTTTAAGTCGTCCGTCTTAACTGAACTATTACTTTTTTAGAAAAATGTGTCAAAGTTGTTAAGTTTTTACCTCTTGTGACTATCATAATGTCATGATGTATTATATTCGGGGTAATAAGGTGTATTTACAATCTGCCGGCATTTAAGTGAAACTACAACTAGACTAATATGAGAGATAAGCGATTATTACCTATTTTGAATGTTGCCGTTTTGTTTATTTGCCAGTTTTATTGAGAGCTAAGAATCGTAATATTAAGATCTATTCTCGAGTCTTTCAATACCAGTAAGAATCCAGGGGAGGGTATCGAGGCATCAAGTTTGACAGCATTAATTGACATTTTAAAATGCATTATAATGTGTCTGGTAAATTGGTCATTAGTCTGGTACATTGGTCATATGACTAGTGCATTGGTCATTAGTCTTGTACATTGGTTATATTACTGGTGTATTGGTCATATGACTAGTGTATTGGTCATTTCTCTGGTGTATTGGTCATTTGTCTGGTGTATTGGTCATGTGTGTGGTGTAGTGGCCATGTCTGGTGGATTGATCATGTGTGTGATGTATTGGTCATTTGTCAGGTGTCTTGTCTATTGGTTATTTGCCTAGACTATTCGTCATGTCTGGTGTATTGGTCATGTGTGTGGTGTAGTGTCCATGTCTGTTGGATTGATCATGTGTGTGATGTATTGCTCATTTGTCTGGTGTCTTGTCTATTGGTTATTTGCCTAGACTATTAGTCATGTCTGGTGTATTGGTCATGTGTGTGGTGTAGTGTCCATGTCTGGTGGATTGATCATGTGTGTGTGGTGTATTGGTCATTTGTCAGGTGTATTGGTCTTCTCACCTGCTGAACACTGGAAGGAACCAGGTACGTCGGTTGTCCCCAAACACCTCCTGGAAGTTGTTGTATTTACCCAAGCTGAAACCATCCTTGTCGGCGCCCATGCGGAATATGGGCGCTCGGAACGCCTCTGGAAAAACGCGAGATCATTATTAAAATGTAATAGAACGAAAAGTTTATAGCCAAAGTTCAAATGTTGTCGTAGAACAGTTTCCCTCTGTAAATGTTTACTGCAAGTCCTCTTATCATAACCGAGAGTACTAAAAGGGCTGTACAAACAATACAAACTTCAGAGAGATTGTGGCACAAGCCAGTCGATTAACAGAGATCTTTTAAACTTTGCTTTGCAGTGTGTCAGCTCCTAGGTTAATCTCCTGGCAGACGACCTGGACCTTGGTTCAGGGGGGGGTGGGAGGGGGGGGGTAGAGAGAGAAAGGGCAGTGAGAGAGCAAACAGACATCTGAACCATGGGGCGTAAAATTCAAGGGGCGATAAAACTGGATGACGAATATCAGGGGTTTCTAAACTGGTCTGTGGATACAGAGCCTCGACGATCTTGGGATAAAGTGCTCGCTTCAAGACACAATGTTTGTGGATTAAAATCTAGCCATGGTAGAAAATTTTTTCTTGAGCAATAAAAATCTAAAGTACAACTTCCTTAAGAGGGGAAGTATAGCTGTCAATCCCACGTCAATAGTGGCTTGTAAAAGAACCCTAAGGGGTTATGTGGAAATACCTTTCCCGGGAAAATTGGTAGGTTCTTTTGCTCTCACTCATATATTCCATTCACCGTAGGAATTGACTTTTGAAAGGCCTTTTTCCCTACCAGAAGTCTATTATATAGTAGGATATTGGTAGGAAAAAAGACCTTTCAGAGAGTAACTCCTACCGTGAATGGAATATAGAAACTATCGCGTGCTGTTAGCAGTAGATTAAGAAAGTGTATATTAAATACCTGAAATAAATAAAAATAGAGTTAATACAGGATAGCACATCTTTATCATAATACTTGGGTTTTTTTAAAAAATTTCTCAATTATTTATTTATTTTGTTTGGTTTTTAATTCATTTTCCAAAATAGAAACAAGAGTTGTTGGCTGCGCTGTGTGTAAAAGATGAAAACAAAACAAGATCTGGGAAATACGAATAATCCTTATCCTTAAGGGTGTGAGAGTACTCCTAAAATTTTGAGTTTGAATCAAATTTCATTAGTTGTTCGAACATGACTAAGACTTTTACAAAATTCAGAAACTGAGCGCTCAGAATTTTCGATACTATCTCAAACTCTGAATTTAATCAATACGATTAAATTTTAAGCTAAAGCAAATAGAGTTCCTCAATACTTCCTTTCTTCTGAGCTAAAAAAATAAAGCTTGCAAAACTAAATTAATTTAAGATATCCTTCCAAAAAGTGAACTCGTATTATACTTGCAGCCCATTTACCTTTTATTTTTCATGTAGAGCAACTAAAAAATGTTCAAGTCATATTATGTGTGAGGTCATACAATATTCAGGCAAATAAGATAAATGACCAGCATTGGTGATAGGTTTTATTGTAAAAAGAGCTGCCCAGCCCCATGTTACAACCAAGACCTACCAAGCGTAGATCTGTTCTTGGCCACCAGGTAGCAATGGTAGCAGAACAAGGAAATAAGGCTCACGCCAAACATCACCGCCACAAAGAACAGGAACAGGATGTGGAACCTGCCGATCCCCGACAGCTCATTCTGCGACAAGACAAGGCTTGCATGCACTATCAACTGCCAAACAGTATATTTCTTAGCATCATCTTTTACTACCCATTCAGAATATATTTATGTACTAATCACGCTAATGGACTAGGAATGAGAAAGGTTGAATTAAAAAGGAAGTGTACCGGCATTTAACAGGAGAGAGTGGGAAATCACCCTCGGTACACCCGACCAGGATTGAACCCTGATCTCCCTGTCATTGGCGGTCTAGTCTATTGCGAGAGTAGCGCCTTAGACCATGCGGCCACCTAATTGGGTGAAACGGGGTATTATTGAACAAAATCTTGCGGCGGTCAAGAGCAACAATGCACTCGCATGAAGCACTGATAGTCTCAATGATATATGACCTTGAAGCCTTGTTCTTCTTTATCACTAAAAATGGCGTAGTTGACGAGGAGGTGTGTTGATATGCAACTCACCCCTACCTTCCAGAAACGCACAAAATAAGGGAGTGTGGTGGAGGCGATGAACACGCAGTAGAGCAGCGCATACCCCAGGAACAGGATAAAGAACTTGTAGTTGGTGAATGCCACGCAGTTGTTGACCCAAGGGCAATGGTGGTCCATCTTTAGAACACATTCCCCACACACGCTACAGTGGTGCGCACGATCAGGCTTCACGTGTTGGCACTTATCACAGTAGCGGATACCTATGCACACAGCGCCCCACAGTCAAATATTATTTCCCAACATCCTTCGGCCCTCTGGATTTCACAATTGTATTAGTCTAATAATTATTAATACTAACTTAATATTTGTCTAATATTATAAGACTCTGTTTCACAATAATATTAGTTATCAATAATATATATATATATATTATTATTAGCACCGCGTCTTACTACTCGTTCGGGTTATAAGCACTTACGCTAATGTGTAATGGTAGGGTGATTGTGAGATGAAATGGAGGACCTACAGTCTAACGTGGAATCCGAACCACGGTGGAGGCCTGGCATTCCACACATTCACAAGTTGTGATTATTACACGTCTTGTCTTATCAGAGGTGAAGGAAGGGTTTGGTAATCAGATAAATCTGTGCCGGGACCGAGGATTGAACCCCGGACCCCCAGCACAGAAGTCTGACACCTTACCCCTAGACCGCCAGGCCACCCAGAGGTCTTCCTGTTCTGCTGTCTATGCAAATGTGTACGTATTTGTGCAGGCTCCGACATCTTAACCTGACGATAGCTCAGAGTTGACTATAGGACTGTCACTAGTTTGTGGCAGGATACTCACCCCCTTGGACTGTCCTGTTAGTGACGGGAAGGTTCTGAGCAAACCTCTCTAAGATCTGTTTCTGCGCATCCTCAGTTTCCGCCTGTTCCAACTTATCAACGTCAATCTTGGGCATCTTGAACTGGACACACAACAGTCACTCACCTACAATTGTCTTTGTACTTTTTTTTTAACTAAAACTATAACTTTAATGTCAATTTATGTGCAGTACTAATATGAAAATGGGTTATACCAGGACACAGCTTACAAACTAACTTAATTAGTGACAGAAACAAGTAACATCAAGATATGAGCTGCATCGATGAAAGGACAAGTGTGACGGTTCCTAGTGGTCCTGTCTTCCTTGCTCCTTGGAATTGTAGATTCATTTGAGATATTTAACATGAACTTTCCGAATCAAATGATTATATCAGCATACGAGCATTTCTATGAGCGAGAGCGAGAGGGCCTATCAATTGTGCCAGGAAAGGTATTTTCCCACACCTTACAGGGTTCTTTTACCCGCCACAATTGACCTGGGACCAACGGCTTTACTTCCTCTCCAAAGGAAGTTGTGCTACGGATTTTTATCATTTAAGAAAAATTCATCAACCTCGGCCGGGTTTGAACCTACCAACTTCGGGTCCTGAGGCGAGCACTTTACCCTAAGACCACCGAGGTTGATTAGATTAATTATGGATCTGGAACGTTGATGGTTTGTCTGGTTTAATGTGATTAAAGGATAGAACCAGAGTCTGCTTCCCTGACCACTCAACCACACAGACGGGAGAGGTACTCGACCTACCTGAGCTGGAACTCGTCCTATCTGCGTGAAGATAGTCTGCCAGTAGGCCCAGCAGAACACCATGAACAACATGTGGTAGCCGAGCAGATAGGACACTGACACACAGAAAACGTGAAAAAATAAACTTTTTATTTTTATCCTTGCGTCTTACTACCAGTTCAGGTTATACCTGTATGTTATAATTACTATAGTGGGGTATGAACGTATAGAAAAGCATTAAAGAGGAAGTGTACCCACAGTTGCGTTGAAGAAAAGTGGGAAACCATTTAGAAAGAAAAAAAACACCCTCAGTACACCCGACCAATATTTGAACCTCGATCTTCCAGTCGTCGGCAGGCCAATCTAATACGAGTGAGAAGCCTTGGACCACCAACGCGGGTAAAGTAAACTTAGATAGTTTTCTGTAAGCACCTAATTTTGCTATTCATACAAGCTATCCACATCTATTCACTCTAAAGGGATGGTAAGGTATCTTTTAGTTTAAAACATATACAAACAGCCGGGTTTCCAACCTAACTCTGCATCACCGGAAATTCAGTCCATCACACCAGGGCCCGCAAACTATTTTGAAAATACGTGCGCCTGATATGTCAAAATTATTGTGTGTGATCATAGTACTTTTGTGTAAGTAAATGAACTACTGGTGTCATTCATCATCATTGACAGTAACAAATTATTGTTGGAAAAAATATTACAACAATAATGAATACAATTTAGGAAATATAATAAGGTGATACTTTTGATTTGTTTTAAGTAGAGTTTTAGAAATTACTTAACTTATTGTTTATAACTAGTTTCAAAATTATTAGCTTTGTGACAACAATAAAGAACCAATATATGTGAAATTTAAATAAGTTTTTATTTCAATTGATCGGGTAAATACAAAACTTTGGAAAGCAGTGATTACAACAATACCAGGAAAAGCTTCTCCCACAACACTTTAAGCATGTGTGCCATTGTTTATCCAGCCCTGCTGTAGAACATGTGCCTACTTACGTGGGTCTTAACTACTTCATGAGCAACTGCACCCTTATTTATCAAAGGGAGATAGGTCAACCAATGGGCATCAGAACCAAACCTTAGTTCAAAAGCTTGTTTGTTAGTTGAAAGGTGCGTGTTTTTTGCCTATTATTATATTGTAATTTGATTATACATTTTCAAGATATTTGTTTACGTACATAGGTAATAAAACACCCAAACATAGGTTACTCACCTCGCTCTACATTGCTGCTGACGGTCACTGAAACAAACGAACATCTAATTAACATTCAAAGTTTGACCCCTTTGGTTGGTTGGAACCCATACAAGACTGGGATAGAAAGTTTTAATAAGAAGACATGTCCTATGGCTTTTTCAGCTGCTACCCGCCAAAACCAATCTATGGCCATAAGAAAAAAAAAGGATCAAATTTAAGTAAAGGCACCAGCATTCACCTAGAAAGAGGATGTAAAATCAGCTTAATGGGCTAATTTTTATAATCGCTAGGGTATATTTTATTTTGCAATCGTTAAATACAGAAAATAAATAATAATTATTATTATTATCATTATCATTATCATTATTATTGGTATCTTTTTTATCTTGTTTGGATAAAAAAAATCTTGAACCCGTATGAATAAAACTATCGTAAGTTACATGTAGCTTCCCCCGATACTCCATCTGAACTAACACAATTACAACCGACGACGTCACAAATGTAAAAGCCCAAATTAATGTTTAAAATAGTAATAATATTAATAATTTTTTTAATTTTTTTTATTACTATTAATATTAGCATCAACTTCGCCATCTTCGTCATCATCATCATCATCTTCATCATCTTCACCATCATCTTCATCATTATTATTATTTTTATGACTATTTTAAATATTAATATTTAAAATTCCTATAGGCCTATTCAAAATTTCATATCCTAGTAGGTATTATTTGATTTGCCTTTTTATTAAGGATTCAAGAGAGAGCAAGACTGGAGTACATGAATCAGATAGCAGACAATGTTGGCAGGAGAAGGTACAACGTTGAACAAAACTAACCTCAGGATAGGCAATAGAGTTGAGCCACAGCAAACCAATCACAAGAGTGATGATCTGATGATCAAGTATGTGATCAGGTCATTCCATATTATTTCAACAACTTTATATTAAATTGGTTGCCGCAGTTTTTTTTTCTGCACAGTTGTTTATACATGTTTAGAGAATTCAAAACAAATTTTTGTTTTCTAAAAATCCTCACCATTTGGTGGGGAGGTCCCTAGATGGTGCTCGGAACACCTCGATTTTTACTACAGAAAGCATTTGTTCAAAGTGCTATAACTTCTTCCCAAATTGAGAAAATTCAAAACCCACTGTACTCCGAGGAAAATTCTGATTGTTTTGGGTTTTTTTGAAATTTAATTTTCTGATTTATTTTTGAAAATTTATTGAAGGTTAAAGTTGACAAAAGCGCAGTTAAACCAGTTTTTTTTTTTGCAAGAACCATGGTACCAGTAGATCTTCTTACCTAAGGTGAGAAAATTGGAGTGTTATGAGCCCTTCCATAATTTTTTGGCTGATGTAAATGGGAAAATTTTTGATTTTTCAATTTTTTTTTAGTAGCTGTATCTCCAGTGGGGGCCAGAGTAAAAATCTGAATTTTGTACCCCAAAGACTTTTATTTGTTAAGAACATAATAACCAAATTCGATCCCTTTGTTCTGAAGTATAAGAAAAAAAGTTGAGCTTAAGAGTTGAGTTAAATTCTAGTTTTTCCCATTCATTTTGATGGGCAATTTAAACTACCTCAGATCAAATTGAATAATGTTGACTTTGATGTCACTCGTAAAAAAAAATAACCATACTGATAAAAATATAGTTAGAAGTATAGACTAGTAAAGAAGAGAGTGTGTGTGTGTGTGTGTGTGTGTGTGTGTGTGTGTGTGTGTGTGTGGGTAGTGGGTAGTGGGGGGAAGTAGTTAAGAGATGTGTTGCGCACCAAAACGACAAACTTATGTTTGATGGTGCTAAGCTTAACATTGATTATAAAGACTTAACTGGATTCATTGGTGTGTGACTTATAGAGCTAAAGATGTATGTTGGGTAGATATAGTGGTTGTCCTGGACCAGAAATTATAAGAGATTTGAGTGAGTTGGATGAGAAAGATGTTTTTGTACACACTGCGACATAAAAACCATGGATAACCAAGGTCAAAGCGGCTCTCATGATTATTACAAAGTAAATTGATGATTTCATTGAAGATATACTGTATCAACTAGTTCCTCTGAAGCACCACTTCATTTCTAAAGCACAATCTAGTTACATAAAATACAAGAAGAATATTTTAGAACTTATTGAATACTTGGTTACACTTCTAATGTGTGGTTCAATATGAGATCCGAAGTTTTCATCGGATAAATGACAAAGCAACTTTACGTTCTTTTGTAACGTACTACAAAGACCCAGTCGATCAATCTCAGATATCAAAAAGTGTTTGTGTGATTTAGTGACTGTAATAAACATAACAGTACAGCGGTAAATATGCTTTTCAAAAAGCTCTGGGAACAAAGTTAAAAAGCATGGTAACTTTTGCACACAAAATCATATACTTTACACCAATACCTTAGTTTTTGAGACATTTACTGGTATACGATGATCTATTCTGTCGCCCCACTCAAACAATTATTTTAACTAGATTCTACTTTAGATATAAGGCAAAATTCCCGATTTCCCTATATTTGTTTGTATAAATAATAGCCGCACATTAATTTATTTTAATATGAAAGCCTGAGAGAAAAATAATCTTACTTGATGTGGTTATTCCCAAACATGTCAATATTTGCTTGGTGGTCTAAAGTCAAATTGCCTTGCAAGTTGAATATAATTAAAATGATCAGTCATTCCTAATGTAGGTTTACTAAGTACCTACATGTGTAACACAACAAACACATGAATTGTATATCAGTTCCTCGAAACACCCATTAATGAGCTATGACCCCCTTAAACCCTGTGGTTGGACGGACGTGAGGGTGTGTTGACCACAAAGAACACTTGAAAGCTCTTCATCAGAGAGTGTAATAATGGGGGCGGGCAAGAGATCCTAGCTGTATCCGAATAGTCTACTTCATGCGCCGTCGACCATTGACATTCACTTGATAGTTGCATTAGCAATAACGTGATCAAGTGCAGATCCATCTGAAGTCATGAAGTGTGCTGACGCACACCACACGCACCCTTGGGTCCAAGGGTGACAGCAAGTTACCCTTGACACGCCGTCAATGCTGTGTTTGATCGGCAATTGTATAATTTTCCGTCTGCTATAGATAGAGCTCGTAGAGTAATGTTATTTTGATAGCGTATGTTAAATATACTGGTTTTGTTGGAAAATTTGTCATGTGTAGTGAAAATAAGTCACCACAAATCCGTAAGCAGCCTAAGCGAATTCGGGCTGATAGATGGCGTTTAAAATAGTTTCTAAGATAATTGGTAGGAAGCAGCACTGTGGACTCACGGGTGTTAAAAGGATATTTCTCCGTTCAAACAGTCTATTGCAGTATTC
The DNA here is from genome assembly GCA_902141375.1 of Timema poppense. Classification (NCBI taxonomy): domain Eukaryota; kingdom Metazoa; phylum Arthropoda; class Insecta; order Phasmatodea; family Timematidae; genus Timema; species Timema poppense. Next base: position 50,564 of record CABFOV010001315.1, read on the forward strand.
GATCTCAAGTGTGTGTAAAGTCATCAAGTCAAGTGTACTTGACTATTCGGATATAGCCCTTATTAGCCTTGGCTGAACTTTACTAAATATACTCACGAAAACAAAGTTGAATGACGTAAGCGTAGTAGGACCAGACGACTATGGTGACTATGAAAAGCACCGGCACCCACTTGACCGCGTCTACACACCACATACAAGGACCTCTAGGTCGCCTGCCTGACTCGCTGCTTGAAGCCATCATTTGGAACAGCAATCTGTCATCGCATCATTACGAAACCATTCAATTACAAATTCACTACAATCGAACGTCCTTCGTCCCGGCTAATTTCAATTAATAATAGCTACTCTGTCTTTCAATATTGATGCATTTTATATTATTCTAAATCTTTTCTAAAGACCCCTCCCCATGTTTATCAGTTTGAGTGGTCTAGTTTCAATGATTTATGTAAGGCCCTTCCATATGGGCTTACTTTTGTAGCACATAATATTTTAAAAAAAGATAAAAGTTTCCGTAGTGTCTAGCTTTTGCCACTAGGAGCGCTTTAATCCACACATACCTTATCACGCTGTTCCCTTAGATGGTAGGGAGGGAAAAGGTGCATATAGCTAAAAAAAACAACCTACTCCGTACTTAATCCATCACCAATAGACTTGTCAATAGTACTAGACAAGGTCTAAGTCATTTAAAATCAGTGTTCAATTGTGGCACAGTATTATACAGACACGATAGTGTGCAGAATATAAAAGCTAATTAAAAATACAATGCATAGATGAGCAAAAAAATAAGTAAAGGCCACATTGTTTTGATTAATTGACACTTAATAATAACTTAGGAATTTTAACATAAAATAAGTTTGGCATTCATGATACTAAAACAACATTAAGGGATAAAGAAAATAAATAGTGTATTATATCAAAAAATAATATGTCATTATCTACATTAGGATATGTATATGCATACGAGCCGATATTGGCTCTTTTTGTAAACAACTTCTGAATAAATAAATAAATACATAAAAATGATGAAGCCTTAAATATTCTCCATGGAGTTTTTTTTATGTGATTAGTGATCTTGCCCTTTCATAAATCTTATTAAAACTATTCATCAATTTATCTTAGGTCCGATCACATGAGCGTTTCTTTGTCGTGCGTATCTAACGCACGTCGGCTCCACCCCGCGTTTTAATTATTGGGTCTTTTCTCGCGAATGATTTCTACCACCTGGTTTTCCGACGTATAGAGGGTAACACCAACTATATAAAAAAAAATTACAAGTTCCAGCACAGTGCATTCAGTAGCTTTCTAGTTTACACCGAAGGATACAGCAAAGAAATAAAAAAAATAAAAGAAAGAATGATGTGGTTGGGTTCATCTACTAAACAGTGTGCTATTGACTGAGTCACACTTGATATTTGATAGATTAAGGAAGCATACACCTAAACGCTTAAATTATCTTCTAATACCCATCTCATCATTTGACGAGCTACTGATTACCACACGCCCAGAAATTTTAATTAGTGATACCAACATGAGAGGATCTGTCAAGCCGTCATGCGTTAGACCAATCGCTCACTGACCGCGTGAAATAATCTACTTGGACCAAATGCGTGGTAGATCTGACGTGATGGTAGGAGACACGCACGACAAGGAAACGCTCGTGTGAAACGGAATTTATGCGTGTCCCAACCACATATATATGAGTGTATCTAGTTTAATTTCTCGCAATAACGCTTTTAGTGGTTTAAAAAGTGACTACAGAAATCTTTTCGTTTAAAAACTAGTGAGGAGTTCAGAAAGACAACATTGTTTACGAAACTAAGGAGAATAAACAAACTACCAACGAAACACACTATACAAATGATTGTCAACTAGCAAGTGCTAATATGGCGTCTCATCTATCAGGTGGGAAGGTAAACGTCGCTCTCGTGCAGGATGAGTATAAGAAAGATTTGCTACGCCTATTATCAAAATGTGAAGGGTCCAAGGCGATAGTCTGGGACAAAGGGCTCGCGGGGCCAGTGGGTCTCATCGCAAAATTGGATTTATTAAGAGATAATGAAGTTATGAAAATGTTCCCAATGACTGGGGACCGTCTGCCTACCGAGGTGGTCAAGATCAAGAACTTAATATTCATCTCTCGGCCCAAACTCAGCCTGATGGATCTGGTGGCCAAACACATCCATTGGGAGGAGCAGTCGAGCACCAACAAGAGAGAGTTTCATCTTTTCTTTGTTCCTAGAAGGAGTAAGGTGTGCGAGAAGTTTCTCATGACTAAAGGCGTGTTCGGCACGCTCACATTCATCGAGGAGTTTGCTTGCAACCTGTACCCGTTCGACAGTGACCTCATGTCAATGGAGCTGGAAGATGCGTACAAAGAATACCACTTTGAGAACGACCCCACATGCTTGTATCAAGTGGCAAAGGCCGTGATGGAGCTCCAAAGGCTGTTCGGGACCATCCCTGCGGTGTACGGCAAGGGCGCCGGGGCGAAGCATGTGTGTGACCTAATGCGCCGTATGGCCAGAGAGCGTATGGGGCTTGAACCGCCTCAACCCAAGATTGACCGGTTGCTGCTGTTAGATCGCAGCGTGGACCTGCTAACAGCATTGGCTACACCACTTACATATGAGGGCCTCATTGACGAGATATTCAGCATAAATAGCACGACAGCTCATTTCCCTGCCGAAAGGTATTTAATACCTATATTCTACACACATTCAAATATATTATACAAGTAAACTATTAACTCGTTAATATTCTATTCGGTAACACTTTATTCCAACAATAAGCACTTTGACTCGTAGAGAGGGTTTCTAATGTTCAAGATTAGTGCTCTCGGACCATGGCATAAAGCTTGTCACTTCAAAAAATAAAAGCATTATATTTTGCAGATTAAATAATTTGTTGTCAATAGTTTGAAGGAGTAAATAATCAAAACTAGATTTTAAAATAATTATAAAGTTTAATAACATGTAACACTTTGTGTAGTTACTTAAAAAAGGTTTTATAATGAATTTGAAAAAATTAAATCAAATAGTATTATGGATTAAATAGCCAAGCTACTCTATTTGTTAATTACAATTATAGCTGGATCTAAATATCATAATATTCTTGAAAAATTACACCTCGACACGGGGTCCCGGTTTCTCTTCCAATGTCCAGGTGTCATTTTTCAATTTAAAAACTAAAATATTATTATTATTATCAGCACCGCGTCTTACTACCCGTTCGGGTTATACACACTTAAGCTAATGTGTAATGGTAGGGTGATTGTGAGATGAGATGGAGGACCTACAGTTTAACGTGGAATCCGAACCACGGTGGAGGCCATGGCATTCCCCACATTCACAAGTTGTTAAAATAATTTTGTAATTATAAATTGTCCACAATGTGACCGTAAAGAAATTAATTGATGAGGGATCTTTAAAAATTTGGATGCAGTCACCAACGGTCCTTAGTGCTCATATGGACCAGTGCAATTCATTTGAATTTTAAAACACATTATTGGTAGATCAGTTATGCTTGCCCCCCATGCTTAGATTGATATCGTGTAGATTTAATTTAGTTCTATGCCTGATTCGGTTGCTTCAACACATCCACCTATTCCCAGGTTCACCAAAGCTGACGAGATGCCGGGTGACATGCCCACTCAGAAGAAGAAGATCATACTGAATTCTGCGGACGAGTTGTTCGCCGAGATCAGGGACAAGAACTTCAACGCGGTGGGGCCAACGCTGAGTAGAAAAGCACGACTCATCTCCTCCCAGTTTGAAGAGCGCCACGGCGAGAAGACGGTCCAGGAGATGAAACAATTTGTAGCTCGGCTGCCACACATGATGGCCGCCAAGGCCTCCCTCGCCACACACACCACCATCGCCGAGCTCATCAAGGAACTCACCGACTCGGATGACTTCCTCGAGTCTTTACAGACGGAGCAAGAATTCATGAACGGAATTGACACGGATCGAGTCCATCCCTACATCGAGGATTGTATTGCTCAAAAACACCCTCTGCTGAAGGTTCTGAAACTGCTATGTATGCAGTCTATCACCAACAGCGGGATGAAAGCTAAGGTGCTTGACCACTATAAACGAGAGATCCTTCAAACCTACGGTTTTCAGCACATCCTGACACTGAGAAACTTGGAGAGCGTGGGCCTCCTTCGAGTCCAGCACAGCTCACGCCCTTACACCATCTTACGGAAGATGTTACGACTGACGGTGGAAGATGAGAGCGAGATAACGCCGACAGACATCAGCTATGTCCATAGTGTGTACGCCCCGCTCAGTGTACGGTTGGCCCAACAGCTAGTCAGCCCCAGTGGCTGGAAGGGCATGCAAGACATCCTAGGGCTCCTCCCCGGCCCCACCGTCGAAGAGACGCAACTTGACAAACAGGGGAAGGACCTCGTTGGTACACAACCTTCTCAAACCGAGGTAGTTCTGGTGTTCTTCATAGGGGGCTGCACTTATTCTGAGGTGTCTGCGTTGAGGTTTCTGTCGCAGCGGGAGGATTCCAACGTCGAGTTTGTGGTTTGTACAACAAATTTAATAAACGGGGGCTTGTTCTTGAAGAGTCTGATGGAACCTTTGAGTACTGATATTAATAATTGAAACTATTAACATTGGGCCAGTCATTTAATATATTGTAGTTTATATTGATTTGTTTATAACTTTTGTTGATAGGCCTAAATGGAAAATGCATAAACCTTTTACAGCTAGTCACAGTGTAATTAAAGGATTTACAAAAATTGAGGTTGGGCTATAGATCTCTTGTAACTGGAATCATTACCAAGAATGTCAACAATTCTGATACCTTCGATTTTCTCAATTCTAATAGTATCATAATCAGGGAACACACACACGTGTGTGTGTGTGTGTGTGTGTGTGTGTGTGTGTGTGAATACGTGCATATACATGGAGTAGTTTAGTGTATGTGTAAAGTATATTTTCTCTTTTTTGTTTGATAAAGGCAACAATGCTGAAATATTAGGCTGTGTTTAAATGTGTGTATGACTACTACTACTATAGGACTATAAGATTTAAGAAAGAAGATGTCACCTTTGTGCGTTGGATTCTTCCAAACTATACCTTTTTCCCTAGGTGGGCTTTCTTCATTAAATTTGTACTAATTTGTTTATTTTTTCTTTATTATTATCAATTTCTATAATAAAATGATATTTTATTATGTAGGCTCTAAGTCACATCTAATTGATCATCACTCCCAACACCTTAGCTCAGTCGGTAGCGTGTCTCCCTACTGAGCTAAGAGCCCCCGGTTCGATTCCTGGCATGATGGAGGAAAAATGTGGGTTTCCTTTTTTCACAGGGAGAATTAACGGTCAGGGGCTGGGTGTTGTGTCCTAGATTAAAGTTAGTTAATAACTTGTGGTCTGATATAATCATTCAGAAAGCGCAAGTTAAATACCTAAAATAAATTAAACAAAATTTTTTTTTTATCATAAGTTCAAAATTTACCATAAATCTGATGTGAACAATTTGAAATAATTGTCATCACCTTTAAAGTCAATAGAACATTTTGAACAAGTAACTGAAATTGATTAATATATTTTAAAATAAAAAGTCAACTTCAATGGTCCTGGGGTAAAGTGCTTGCCTCGGGATGTTTGTAGGTTCAAACCCAGCCGGGGTCAAAAGATTTTTCTTGAGGGATAAAAATGTGTAGCACAACTTCCTTCGAAAGGAAAGTAAAGCCGTCAGTCCCATGCCGATTGTGGCATGTAAAAGAACCCCGGAAGGTATATGAAAATACCTTTCCTGGCAAAATTACTAAGAACTTTCTCTATCTTATAGAAATTCTCTTGTGCTGACATCCGTTGGTTCAGAAAGTGCATGTTATTATTAGCACCACGTCTTACTACCCGTTCGGGTTATACACACTTACGCTAATGTGTAATGGTAGGGTGATTATGAGATGAAAATGGAGGACCTACAGTTTAACGTGGAATCTGAACCACGGTGGAGGCCTGGCATTCCACACATTCACAAGATATCTTCTCAGAGGTGAAGGAAGGGTTTGGTAATCAGATAAATCTGTACCTGGACCGAGGATTTAACCCCGGACACCCAGCATAGAAGTCTGACCCCTTACCCCTAGACCACCAGGTCACCTGCTATTGTTATTACTTTACTGGGGTAAAGATGAGGAAGGAATCATATTAGAGGTAACCAATCTACGCTAATTGCATGTGAAGAAAGAGTGTAAAACCATTTAGTAAAAACCACCCTCTTTGGACCTGACTGGGTTTTGAACCCCAATATCCCCGTTATCAGCAGGCTAGTCTAACGTGACCCACCTAGGTGGCATAGTTTGCTAACGCACTAGTTTTGTGTTTAGCTAGACTGCTGAGGACGAGGTTGAGATCTCGGTCGGGTGAACTGGGGATGGTTTTCCCTAGATAATTTTCCACTCTACTTCCAAGCAAATGTGGGTTCACTTCCTCTAAATTAAACCTTCCCAATTCTTAACCCATTAGCTTAGTCAGTACACAAGCATATAACCCAAACGAGTAGTAAAACGTGGTGCTAAATAATAATACTAGTCTACAGTGAAAGTGAAAAAAAAACTCTCTTAAACGTGAAAACAGTTTGAAAAACACAATTGGCTGCAAGTTGAAAGTAGGGCCAACTGATAGTATGGTGCGGGTTGAAACTCTTTAGTCTGAGAGCCTTAGGACCTGACCACATAATTCGACTCTTTAATAACCCTATATATACCCTGAAGCCCAGGCCCGGGGCTCTCTCATTATACTGTCACAACCCTGAGCTAGGTTGGGATGTTTATTTTGAGTTGCACAACTTTATTGGGCCTATGTAACTGAAAGTTCTGGCTTAGCAAACTCGATGCAATGAATTAGAAAACATTAAAGAGGAATGCTGACTACTCACAACAAACTTGCACTAGTTGTGGAATAACAGGGCCAGATTAGGCTATAAAAGTTTGTTATTCTTACATCGGGGCTGACACATCTATTTAGACTCGTCATTGGTAACTACACTATAGGGTGACCGCCAAGCCCAGTGTCCCGAGTTAAAGAGTTCTGCAGGGAGTCGCGAGCTGTATCAGTCATTCCATCAGTCTGAAGTTTCACGACTAAGCCATTTCTCACACGAGCGCAAACGTCCAAGTTCTTATATTTCTTTTATATCACATTTAACATCACCTATGGTTTTATCTCTTAGTGCTACTATTAAACTACAATTTGAAACCTTCAGTATAATTTTAAAGTTAAGCAACTACCTTGCCGCCGAACCTAACCTTCCCTACAAGCTATGCTAACAGGTCTGACCTACAGGAGGAGGAACAGCGACAATATATACTTAGTGCTATGTTATACAAAGTATAATAAATAACCCGCCTTTGTGGCGCAGTTGGCTAACGCGCTTGTCGCGTTGAGCTCGGCTGCCAAGGACGGGGAGATCGAGGTTTGAATCTCGGTTGGGTGAACTGGGGGTGGTTTTTCCTAAATGGTTTTCCACTCTACCTCCACGCAAATGCGGGTTCACTTCCTCTAATTCAACCTTCCCAATTCCTAATCCATTAGAGTAATTAGTACTTAAAGCGTATAACCCGAACGGGTAGTAAGACGCGGTGCTAAATATTATTATTATAATAAATAATTCATCACCTTTCACAACTCTTGCTCTCTTGGAAAAAATAATTAGGGGCTAAAATACAACTAGAATACAAGCCTAAATAATAATGACTAAACACAATACTCTGCTGCAGATATAAACAACTTTAGTACCTTTGTAACGCTGAGAACACTGTCCTGGTGGCCGACCCTCAAACCAATGGCGGAAAATTCAAAATATTCTGGGCCATGGAAGTCGCAGACTAAAGAATTTCAACTTGTATAACTATTTTTCAGGGACAATGTGCCATATACACAGCAGAAATCATTCAAATAACTCCTCAATAACAGGATTAACACTATAGTTATTAATTTGTTTAAGACCTGCTTCGGTGGCCGCATGATCTCAAGGCATCACTCTTGCAATTGACTAGACTGCAGATGATGGGTGAACTGAGGGGGGATTTTCCCTAAATGGTTTCCCCACTCTATTCACACAAATGTGGCTACACTTCCTCTAAATTAAATCATCTCCAACCCACTAGTGTAATTAGTACATAAATGTATAGCCCGAACAGGAAGTAAGATCCACTGGTAAAAAAAAAATTGTATAAACTAAGTCTCAAGGTAAGTTGAATTCAAGATGTGTACATTTATGTTACAAACTCACATCAATATTAATAAAAAAACAGTAAATGTTGAGAAAACTGGTAGATGTTTGAATTTAATAAATAATGAGATTGCGTGAGGGCATTTTGCACTTGTCATGTTTGAATGAAGTTTTTTTCTTTTTTTTTTAGTTTGAGTATTATAAAGCAATATTAGTACAAGAAATATTTCAAGTTGAATTTCTGTAATGCATAAACCATAAATAAGTACAAACACATGTTTTTAAAACGAATTTTTTTTTTTGTGAAAAAAATTTATGTCACACAAGTTCAAATTTTTAAAATAAATTCAATATAACGTTACATGTTTTTTAACTAGACAAAAGGAAATATTGAGGTACTCTATTTTCTATGAAATTTTATCTTAAAATTGAATAAAATTGATGAAACTATAGTAATTTTTGAGAAAAAGATATAAAATTCCAAGTATCTACTTAAATTTTCCAAGTTTAGTAAAAATCTTTCGAGTCAACATTCATTCCTTTCTTTTACAGTGATGAATTAACGGCTATGGGGGTTGGATGTTGTGTCTGTTCTAAAATTGAGTTCATTTATAAGTCGTGTGCTAATATAATGCGTTAGTTCAGAGAGTGCACATCAAACCTTAAAAAAAAAATAATGTGTCAACAATTTAAACTGTATTGGTGTAAGGTGATATTTTAAATGTCTCGATATAATCCCACTGAAATCTGACCTGGATCTCAACCAATGGCCCATTGAAAAGTGTTTCAATGAAAAATCTGATTGAAAGGGTTTGTGACAAAATAAAGAGACTTGCAGTGTCTTAAAACCTCTTTAATGAAAATTACATTTTGACATAACCACAGACAAGGGTATTTAATTCCAGTAGAATATACACGTTTTTTGAATTTATTTTTAAAAGCCTCATCAATAGTATTTGTTTTATTTGGGAAATGTAAGGGTTTATTTACTAGTAAAACTTTTTTTTCTTCTTCTGGTTCATCTATTAAAAACTATAATCACTGTTAAGAATCCCCCTAAGTACATGTTCGATTGGGCCGTCAACAATTTCACTAATAAATACTGTATTATTTACACACTAGCCAATATCCAGTTATGTTTTAAATAATTTGAAGATTAAAATTTAAGCTTATTCCAAACTACTCGAGATATTTTACCTTCCAACAAATTTATTTAGTTCTCAATTTTTTTTTTTTTTAAAAGAAGTTGTTAAAATCCTGAGTAAACAGCTCACTATAAAATTTGACCAGCCCAATCAAGTAAAATGATGAAAACGTTTTTCCATCAGCATCATAACAGTAAATTTCATTATAGTATTCTGGTTTGCATTTTTATTTTTTACAATAATTAATAAATATACACTTTCCTTTACATATATTCTGTACATTTTATTGAAGTATTATATAATATATATGGTCTCCAAACACAAAACATACACAAATAATATTTCAGGACTAGATTCGAAAAACCTTCTGCGCTTAACAGAGTTGCGAATATACCGCGCATATCAACACGGCAGACTGATTCCTCATTGTGCATTGGAAAACAAAAGAATTCCTCAACAATCACATTCTTACAGTCTAGACATTCACACCATAGTTATAAAATCATCTGACCTTTTAAATCAAGTTATAAAAGTGAACCAACATTCCATTTATTTACTACAAGGCATCTATTTACTTTACATGGGGTAAAAACATGTTAGTTAGGTGATGAGCCATGTTTTGAGGGGCTACTCACGAGAATGTAGTCCCTGGATTCATGACCAGCTTTACATCGGTCACGTTATACAAGGCTACACGAGTTCTCTTCTGTTGAGCTAATTCAATTAAGTGACAAATGATAACCTGACACGAGAATCTAACCCGGGACCTTTGGCTTTGTACGCCAATGCTCTACCACTGAGCCATCCTGGTTTGTCTAGTATCCACGTCCCGGGCTCGGTTCACTTAATTGAATTTGATTCAGCTCTCAGAACTGGTCCTGTTGCTAACCATCACATATCAGTTTGTGATAGATGTTAATAACTTCAAGATAAACTTTGTTCTACCTTTCATGAAAAAAAACTGTACATATGTGGACAGACAAATGTGTCATGCAAACAAAAATTGATTGTATTTACATACATATAGACCAGGCAGTTTCTTTGGGTTGCAAATCTTTGAAAATAATAAAATAGCTCCGGTATGTATAGTTACCCAGAGCTGCCACGGTTTTTCATAAACATAAAATTCCCTGTGTTTTACAGGTTTCAGAGAGAATTTACAATTTTTTAGACAATTTACAAGGCCTACAGAAGAATAAAATATCATTTCTCATAAAATCGACTAGTCTAAAGTTCTGCCATTGGTGTTTATGAAAAGGATAATTAGACCGTGATGGTTTTTTATGCAACATATCTTGGTGAAAAAAAGGGTGGGGTTACTAGATGAGACATGTTCAAATACTGGGTGATTAGTTTTTCATTTTGATTTTCTTCCATGAAAAAAGGACTACTATTTAGAGCTTGCAGTTAAATGTCACAAACTCACAATTACTCCAGTATTTCTTTAGTTTCTTTTTTTATGAAATTCCTTGCACTTTCCTAAATAATTCCAGACACAAAAAACATTCCAGTATTTTATCGGTTATCCCTCTATCACAAGTGCATAGAAAACCTGCCTAGGCATGGCCCTTGATATATTTTAATTATTAGAGCTGAAGCGGTTAGTAAAACAAAGATGATAATTTGCAGAGGGATTAGTATGAGCCTGCTTTGAATCACTGTGATAACATTAGTGTTAGAACTGCGCTCCTCAGACAATATTATAACCACACAACTAGTACTTAAAACCAAGGACTACTTCCTGTGCCACAACGGGTCATGAGAAAAAAACCGTAGCTCTGAATGACACTTATCCTGACCAGACTTCTCATGCCATCTTGATAGATACAGTTAACTCTGATATAGAAACTTATCCTGGTTGTACCACCAATGTTCCTGCAGATAGTGATTCTAGACAAACACATATTAACATCGTCCGACTGTCTTCCCTTGAGAAACTGACAAGGGGCCAGTTTCATAGTCAAGTGTAGTACGCCTCAAGTGCGGCGCTACACTAAGTACATGACGACACCTACCTAAACCAGAATGGAATGGGCCAGTTTCCTATGCAAGAACGGACCATTCCATTCGAGTTTAGGTAGGGGTCGTCTTGTATTTAGTGTACGCCGGACTTGAGGCGTACTACACTTGACTATGAAACTGGCCCAAAGTATTTACTTTCCTCAATTGACTTCTTACCTTTGAAAATGGTGGCAGCACATTGAAGTTTGCATTATCATGATTGATTGGGTACTAAAATATTTTTATCCAGACATTTATAATAGTGATTACAAATAAGAAACTTTTGAAATACTTAGAATTCGAAAGTTTGATTTATTAATCAATAATTTTTAAGAAACCCATTCTTTGAGTCTGGCACAAATGAATAAACATATCTTGAAAAGAGAAATTTAAATTTGAATAATAGTTAACTTCCGATTCAATGGGAAATGTTTTGAATCTAATATAGTGGAAAGAGCTTAATACTTTGCAGCTTTGAATTGTAAGGTTATACAATGGACCCGAGCCACACTAATGTGACAGGTCTCGTGCATGTCCGATTTACAAGCACTCAGGAGAAACATTGAACTGCTCATATATATAAACTGTGTTCACACCCATTGGAGGACTCAGAACCAAGTGTGAAGGTCCCCCACCTCAATGCTCTCAACCATGAAACAGGTTAAAATAGGTATGAAAACCATTTTGACAGAACTTGAAAACTCAATTATAATATGAGCCGTGTAATGTTAAATAGGTTTTTAGGGAAACTGTAAGAATTTCTCGCGATTCGCTAGAGAAAGATAGAAGCAGACTAAGATATTAATTAAAACAACTTTGAAAAAGCTTGCAACCCAATTGCGAGGTCTAGTTATTTTGTGGATAATGTGTACTAAGATTGTGCAGTGTTACCAAAACAAAAATAAAAGTTTTTCTACTATATTTAATAGAAAGTAGACAACCCATCTTGTGGTTAGTAGTAAACATAATCAATGTAAGCCTGCACTTTATCATCTGAAGTGATTGATAGGTCAGTAAATGACACCAGAGAAGTCTCATTTAAATAAAATAATGATCATAGGTGTTAGGGGGGCAGGGGTTGGTTTCAAAATACAGGTTATAATGATTACAATAACTGGCTTGGAAACAAATTTTAAGAATAAAAATTAAGTTTGAAGCACAGTTGGTGTGCACATAATCATTTATCTTTGAATAGAAATCATAGTTATGAGACTCTTCAAGAAGAGCGTAAACATAAACTATCCTGTCAGGGGCTGCAAACTTGCTAGACCAATCGGATAGAGGCCCGTAAAATGTGAATTATGATATAAGTGCTGAGATATAAACTTTTTATATTCAGAGGGAAAAAAAGTTGGATTTGGCCCGGTAAACAAGATGCACATTTTTGAAATAGCAGATAATAAAGATAACAGCAATCACCCCCTTCCGCCTTCAAAATCCCCTTCGCACGACAGCCATAGACTTACACATAAATTATTGCTTTCCTAATAAGATTAAGAAATTAAAAACTGTCTTGGAATTGTTCTCAATTTCGAAACGCTACAAAACCCGCATCTGTGACCAAATGGTCTAGAGCGTCATTCTAGCAATAGGCTGTACTGCCGATAGTGAGTAGATAGAGATTAGATTGCCTCTCGAGTGTAATGAAGGTAGTCGTCCCCCCTCCCCCCCTGCTTAAATGGAGTTTCACTCTCTCCGCGTAAATGTGGGTATAGTTCTTTTAAAGTCAACCTTCCTCATCTCTGACTCATCAGCGTAATTAGTACATATGCGTATAACCTGAACAGGTAGTAAGACGTGGTGATAAAAAAAAAAGGTTGTATGATGGGACGTTTGCACTGTCGAATGGATCATATGTCTGTGAGTGCGCAACCCTTGATATAAATATTAAACTTCAGCTATTAAGTGCAACTAAATTAATAAACGCCTACGACCTTAACAAATGTTAAAGATGTGAAAAAACCCAACATGTATGCATATATTTCTAAGAGATAGAAACCCAACTAAGCTTACAGATCTAACAACGACACAAAACTACTAGGTACTATTATGAAAGTACAAATTCAATCAGGAGTTTAAACCTTAATGAGGTATTTTTTTTATACTATCAAATTATAGGTATTGTTTTATAACTTACACACAGCCTCGTATTTGACTGACATAAAAAGTATTTAGCCACATGAGAGGCAAGTTATATGGCAAGCAACCCATCACCAAACATTTCCAGATAAAGCAAGTCATGATGGAGTGCTCCTAGCTGTTGATTGTGGGCTCGTTGACTACCATGTCAAACAAAACACATGTGTGGACTAGAGTTAACTACAATAATTCATTCACAGATTACAATCGAATATATAGGCCTTATTTTTAATCAATATGTATATGATTTAAATAAACTTAACAAAACAAACTTTAACAAACTAACTATTAGATGGATACATTAAAACTAATTGCCAACTATCCTTGACCCTTGCTAATATTAATACTAGATTATCTTTGATTTTCGGTAGAATCTTTACTCAAAATGTGTTCTCACTGATCCTTTTCTTCATTAAAATCCACCTCACTCCCCGGTTTGATCAAAATCCACTTCACAGGCCCTGGTTTTAATAAAATATACCTCATTGGCCCTGGTTTTATTATACTCCACCTCACTGTCCATGGTTTTATTAAAATCCACTTCACAGGCCCTGGTTTTAATAAAATATACCTCACTGACCCTGATTTTATTAAAATATACCTCAATGGCCCTGATTTTACTAAAATATATGTCACTGTCCCTGGTTTTATTAAAATATACCCCACTGGCCCTGGCTATATTAAAATCCACCTAACTGTCCCTGGTTTTATTAAAATATATCTCAATGGCTTTTATTTTATTAAAATATATATCATTGGCCCTGTTTTTTTAAAATCCACCTCACTGGCCCTGGTTTTAATAAAATCCACCTCACTGGCCCTGGTTTTATTAAAATAAATCTCACTGGCCCTAGTTTTAATAAAATCCACCTCACCGGCTCTGATTTAATTAAAATATATCTCATTGACCCTGGTTTTATTAAAATCCACCTCACAGGCTCTGGTTTTATTAAATTATACCTCATTGGCCCTGTTTTTATTAAAATCCACCTCAATGGCCCTGTTGTTATTAAAATCCACCTAACTATCCCTGGTTTTATTAAAATATATCTCACTGACTCTGGTTTTATTAAAATCCACCTTACTGGCTCTGGCTAATTAAATTCCTCTTCATTAAAACCAATTTAAGCCAGTCACATAAAAATATATTATCCTCCATGCTAAATAGCAATTTGTGCATTTTAGCATGTAAATATTTATCCCCAATCAACTGCTGGAAGAAATTCATCAATACAGTCAGTATCAAGAACTTGTACACAACAAAAATGTTTTAAAGATAAAGACAACGTCTGTACAACAATAATAAGTATTTTTAAACACATCATATTATGGTCTCTACAAAAAATTATGTTTCCATTTATTTTCTTTAATTTCTCATCTTATTGTCTTCCACTACTTTTTTGTATTTTCTTTATAAACACATATTACAACAATTTTTTTTAAACATAACTCATTTTATTTGTGTCAATGTTATTTGTGTATATGTATATATCCTAAGTATATACTATTAATATATATATATTTTTTTAGAAATATATACATTAGAAATCAAACAAATATTTGTGTCGGTAAATTACTAAGACAGTTGGCTGTACTGCGGTCAGGTGACATGTGAACCACTACACATGTAAACAACGATATATTATCCAGGATACTTGCTACATACATGCATTCATAGAGCCACAGCGAATCTTGGCAAAAAAAAAAGTTTCTCGTCGGAAAAGATTGGGCGAGACTGAAAATTAAAATGAGTGAGATGCTTTTAAATACCATTTCATATATTTTACAATCAATCTTTTCTCTACATAAAGTTTTCACACTCAAATTTAAGTGAATATAATATAGTTAATATTCCAACAATTCTAATCAACCAACAGTACCCCTATAACGAGCACTCTATTTCTCTCTTTCATCAAATAGTTTTAAAAGTGTAATCATAATATTTTTTTTACTATATAATTATATAACAACAGATATCAGGTCTCATCACAACGATTAAGAATGGGCAGAATTGAATATCACATATTTCTTGTTTTAGTTTATCATAATAAGTTTCTTCAGTTTTTTTTTTTTAAGTACAGAAGGAATATAATCATACCACAATAATTACAAACTTATTATGGTACCAATATTTACAAACTCATGGAAGTGAAGCGCAGAATATCCAATCCCCACAAGTCAAGAGGAAACAAGAGTTGCTAACCTAATACACATTTTCTCCGCTAGAGCATCACAAATAATAGATCAATAAACAAGTTTACTTTTTTTTTGTATCTTTGCAGTAAGGAATATATATATATTTTTTGTTGTTGCAAATTACATGAAAACATTAATTTTCACAGCTTCTTTAGGCCATCAAGTGTCATTAGTTTGTTAAAACTATAATGTAAGTAATATTTGAAAAAAAAAAAGTTTACATTAATTTTTCTCGGTATCCACTATAAATATTCTGCAGACATCAACTAAGCACAGACTTTGTAAGCACAAAAAACAAAACAAAAAAACCCACAGAAAACTAGAAACTAGTACTAACACAAATCATGGAAATTTAACAATGATAAAATTACATAGCTTAGTATTGTACACAGAATTTACCGAATTATTTCAGATCTAACCTGATTTGAAATCTAAATAAGGTTTATGTTAAACTTTTGTTTGTAAATTTGGATGTGGGCCTGTATACTAATCACCTCCTACTGATGGTCTAAAATAGCTCTGAAACATACATTTAAACAGTTACCTCCAGTATAAAAAATAATGCTACTAAGTTAAGAAATAATTTATAACAGTGGTTTGGCTCTGTGGTCCTTTGTTATTAATATTAATATTATTATTATTATTATGTTCAGTATTATTTACAAGAGAGGAACAAAGGTTTCCTATGTCTTATTTACATTTAGCGATGTAAGGGCATTATGGCAATACCAAGGTCACAGGCTTCAAATAATTCAACAAAGGAAAAGAAAAACAGAGTTCCCAAAACTTGAAACTATTTCACCGGTTCCCTTCTGAAAAATTCAATATTCATGATTTTCAACACATGTTTTATTCATTCTTCAAGAATTTCTTCTCTTATTTAAAATTTATCTTCCTTCAAAAAATAAAACTAGTCAAAACAAACAAATACAAGTAGTACGACAATTCGAGTCAAATTTGAGTAGAACGTGATGGTTGGAGTCGGACTGAAACATAGCGGAGGCCGGGAATTGTTTTCCGAAACAGCCGATACCAACTTAACAAAGTGACAAGACTTAACACAGAAGAAGAAGGGAAACTATTGCTTGTAATATTGGTAAAAATATTTACAAGTTAAGACATAAAACGTTGTAAGGTAGAGAACACGACGCACAATGTGCAGCCCGCCTGCGGACGCAACGTAAGGGGTAACAATTTGGTGGTGGTGGGGGGCTCAACATATGTTATATACAGTCACAGAACAAATAACAGAGACGTCCTTGTCTCAAACTACAACACAAATATATACTCACAGAAATAAAGTAGGAATATTCAATTTATTTACATATCTTCAGCCCTTACGCTATGTACTAGTTGTAGTACCAACTTAATCCCTCTCTTCATTTTTGTTAAAGAGACGGGCCCAGAATAACACCATTAATTTCAACGAGCTTAAATCAACTTGCCAATAATGTAGCACACATTCTTTTATACACCAAACAAACGTGATATTTTATCCGTGTGTATGTATATATATTTTTCTTCTTCTTTCAAAACTTAGATTTCTCAGCACCAATATTTTTTGGTTTTTCTCTTCACCTGATTTCATTTATTATATTTCTATTTATTTCAACAAATTATTTTGGCTATGCATTATTATTTTTGTGTTTTTTTTAATACAAAAACTTAGCTAATAGATGACAGTACTTACTGCTATTAAGGATCATACAGAGCTGGAATTGTTGATCAATGTAAATACTTCTACAAAACTACTTTACAACATTTTCTCCATAAATCATGATTTTTTTTTTTAAATTGACTAATTCTTCAGAAAAAACTAGTTTTAGAAACACAATTCCCAAATTGTTTTTCTTTCATAGAATCTTGTCATGCAGTCTGTGCCTGTTATATAGGGTAGTTCTTTAACTATTTATAATGGATAGTTCTTCAACTATTTAAAAAGGAGTTCTTCAGCTATTTATAAAACTGGGACTGTGTTCATTAAACAAATAAAAAAAGTTTGCACAAGTTTTTAGGTCATAAAGAAATCCCCGTTTATGTTTTTAGTAAGAAATTGTCATGCAAATATATATATACACTTTCTTAATTTATTGCAAAATGAACATAAAAACACAACTAAATCTTTAAAATAAACAGTCTAGACTTTTCAAAGATGTTAAATGAAAAAATGATAAAATAATTTATCAAAACTAATGTAATGGCTCGTTACGATGAACGATAGAAAACAAACTGCGCCTACATCTGGTTCTGGTGGGCAGGAGATCTGTCACGCTCTACGACGAACAAATACTGTCACCTGAGAGAACAGAGTGGGCGACCTTCACTCGCATGCGCGCTAAGACACATTCATCAAACCTTAATTTGTCGACAAGCGTTCAATATCATCACAGACATAACAGAATAAATACCTATGAAGGTAAGCATAATGGCAAATTTGATTAAAAGGTAGACAAATTTAGCTCATTACCTTTTTTTTAATTCTAGATATTAGTCAAACATGTTTGTTTTTTCATGATTCATTTCGACATGAAAACTAACATGAATAAATGAAATATAAATTGAGACTATGCAGTAATTTGTCCTATCAGGCATTATCTGTGCGCTTTACCGAAGGTAACAAAAATAGGCCCAGTCTGTTACCTCGAAACATTGTACATATTTTCAGCGACGTGCGGTGACAGAGCTCACCACCTCAGTATCACAGCTGTCAGCACCTTCCAACTAGGCAACAATACACGATATAGCGCTCACAGTTGGTACCACTTCTTGTCCTTGTATTTGAGCATCAGCGAGTGAGAAGTGTGGGAGAAGTTCTCTGCCTCAGACGCCATCTTTTCCGCACGGTCTTCTAGCTTTCCCAACTTCTCCCCACGCTCTACCATCATCTGGTGCGCACGTCCTACCTCACTCGTCACACCCGTCACACGCTTGTCCAGGTCCTGAATAGCTGCCTGCGGACCGGGAATGTGTTTCGCCACAGAGCGCGATGCTCGACCGCTTGACTCTCCAACTGGAACAAGTGTGTTTGATGGGAAGGATTAGTGGCTGGGACTTTAAAAATATCCCCAGGGAATCTCACACCTAGAGGTAGAATAAGATACTCACACAGCTCTTCCCGGTCGAGGGAACGCAAGCCTCCTCCAAACAACCCCTTGAAGAAACTCTCTTTGGGTGCCTCAGGCATGTCGTGGGGTAGAAACAACTCTCCAACCATCTCCGACAGGCTTTGGCTGGAAATACACATTTCACAGGTGGACTGAGACAGAATATATCATGTTGATGTTGGTAGCTAACATCTCACAAGTACAAGGAGTTGTCCTGAGAATTAAAGGAGACTCAACTGTCCCGTATATCTAGTAGTATACTCACACAAACTCTGCAGAAACTGTGAACTTCTGCACCTCTGTCGGGGAGCACAGGTAAAGGCCATGGCCCCGGTTGCTGAAGCAGAACGTCCTCGCTATTCTGGAGACAGAGAGCTTGGTGTGTTAGTGTCGCACTTATAGCACGGAGAAGCTACCTTGGTGGGCTTCAGAACACTTCAGCTTGTTGTGGGAAGAGTACCACAAACAATCAAACATATCTGAGAAAACTCCCTGATCCGTGTCTGTACTAATTCTATAGCCCGCCTCTTACTGTTGGAGGACTCTGACCATGTTCCGTAGCCTACATCACGTGTGTTATAACTAACATACCTAGGTCATGGGTATTTCAAGGATGTAGCATTCCAGGTGTGATGAGAAGCCTTGTTTAACCAACACAATATAAACTGGAGCTCAATCACAGATTGTCTGGAAATAATGACTTGGATCATTTCATCTTACACATCACATATCATTTATCATGAAACACTGCATAGCACTCCTCATGAAACACCGCATAGCACTCCTCATGAAACACCGCATAGAACTCATCATGAAACACCGCATAGCACTCCTCATGAAACACCGCATAGCACTCATCATGAAACACCGCATAGCACTCCTCATGAAACACCGCATAGCACTCATAATGAAACACTGCATAGCACACCTCATGAAACATCACATATCATTCATCATGAAACACCGCATAGCACTCATAATGAAACACTGCATAGCACGCCTCATGAAACATCACATATCATTCATCATGAAACACCGCATAGCACTCCTTATGAAACACCGCATAGCACTCCTCATGACACACCGCATAGCACTCATAATGAAACACTGCATAGCACACCTCATGAAACATCACATATCATTCATCATGAAACACCGCATAGCACTCATAATGAAACACTGCATAGCACGCCTCATGAAACATCACATATCATTCATCATGAAACACCGCATAGCACTCCTTATGAAACACCGCATAGCACTCCTCATGACACACCGCATAGCACTCATAATGAAACACTGCATAGCACACCTCATGAAACATCACATATCATTCATCATGAAACACCGCATAGCACTCATAATGAAACACTGCATAGCACGCCTCATGAAACATCACATATCATTCATCATGAAACACCGCATAGCACTCCTTATGAAACACCGCATAGCACTCCTCATGACACACCGCATAGCACTCATAATGAAACACTGCATAGCACACCTCATGAAACATCACATATCATTCATCATGAAACACCGCATAGCACTCATAATGAAACACTGCATAGCACGCCTCATGAAACATCACATATCATTCATCATGAAACACCGCATAGCACTCCTTATGAAACACCGCATAGCACTCCTCATGACACACCGCATAGCACTCATAATGAAACACTGCATAGCACACCTCATGAAACATCACATATCATTCATCATGAAACACCGCATAGCACTCATAATGAAACACTGCATAGCACGCCTCATGAAACATCACATATCATTCATCATGAAACACCGCATAGCACTCCTCATGAAACACCGCATAGAACTCATCATGAAACACCGCATAGCACTCCTCATGAAACACCACATAGCACTCCTCATGAAACACCGCATAGCACTCATAATGAAACACTGCATAGCACGCCTCATGAAACATCACATAGCACTCCTCATGAAACATCACATAGCACTCCTCATGAAACATCACATAGCACTCCTCATGAAACATCACATAGCACTCCTCATGAAACACAGCATAGCACTCATAATGAAACACCGCATAGCACTCCTCATGAAACACCGCATAGCACTCATAATGAAACACCACATAGCACTCCTCATGAAACATCAAACAACACTCCTCATGAAACACCATACAATATTGACAAACCCCTCCGAAACCCCTCAATCCTCATGAAATGTCAGCAGGTGTGAGGGAGTAGCATAGGCTATCCTTGGCTAACATCCAGTAGCAGACTAATTCATATAAAAATATCACACAAGAAAATAATTATATATTGGAAAACACTTTTTTTTTACAAATAATCTTGTATTAATTTACAATCCTGAAAGTACACACTAGTAAGGTAAAGAGAGTGTAGCGTCTTGGGGAGTTTCAGGGGTGGCCAGGGTTTGCCAAGATTGAACCGGCCATCAACAACGACACACGATTGTTTAAATGGTCAGAGATCAACAAACAAGTACAGTTTTAACAAGCTCTGTGACACTTCACAGTAATGTCAAATCTGTTTACGTATTTCATTCGCCTTTTATTGAGTTTACATAAGTAACAATAAACAAAACCAAACTTCACAGACTTTACTTGTTTTCAACTTAAGACTCTCATGAAATATGTAAACTGACAGAGAGACAGTTGTCAACACTGCACCAGGATAGGGATCCTTCACGTCAATGTTTGAAATAATTGCCAGGGAAATGTTCTGCAATAACCACTAACAGGGGCACCGGAACAGTTTTTGGCTGATGGGGGTGGAGGTTGGCAAATGATGTTATGTAATATTTATCTTTTTACATTCTCTTATAACTAGAAAGTATTGTAATCATGAGAAATTACAATTCTGTCTATCCTGGGGCAAAAATGTGAAATGGCTTGGTGGATTTTGTTTTAGCTTTATATTAAGATTGTGTAGGGCTACATCTTGGGCCAACTTTTTTAAAATTTATTTAGCTTTATATTAAGATTGTGCAGGGCTACATCTTGGGCCAACTTTTTTAAAATTTGATCGTAGCCCTCAAATTAAGGGTAGTTTACTGACGAGTGATTTTTTTTTTACTTTTAAATTTTTCAACGGCTCTTATGAATTTGGTTTAAAATGAATATCTAAAGAGTGTTTTACCAGGAAAATAACACTGTGCCTGTACTAATATTGTATTTGGGTAAAAATTCGTTTAAGGGTGTTTTATAAATAAGTAATTTTTGAAATTTCAAAATTTTTTCAAAAATGGCTCCAACAATTTTGTTTAGAATATACATTTTAATCCATGAAAATAAAGCACGAGTGTTACCGGTCGCAAGAATCATAAGTAAATCATTGTTATTGAGGGGGCAAAAGATTAATGAGGGGAAATGTACCTATGCCCCCACCTCAACTTAGTTCGGAGCTTATGACTAACATGACAAAATTAAAACTAATATTTTCGGGCTTGGGTTGCATTGAGGAAATAGTAACTTACTAGAACCACTGAGATGAGGGTTTAAACTGGTTGTGAGGACGAGATTGGTTGGTATTGATTCATCGTCTGTCATTGTGCTTAGAAAGAGTTGGACTGAATCAATACCAATCAAATTACAAGAAAGATTACTTCTGATTGGTTTGGGCAGAGTAACCTATCAAGTCAAATTCTTGTTTCCCCCCAGATGACGTTGGTTGTAAACTACACCCAAAATACTGAAAATTCCGATTACGTCAATGTGTCCCAAACCCGAAACTGTTAGTTTTAAAACAAAACGCAGGCCACCGAAAGCCTTCAAAATAAATGCAAGACAGTATAATTTTGACATTAATTGCAAGTAAATATATCAACAGACAAAAAACAACTTCAAAGCACAACCACCTGCTGAAAAAAAAACATGTCGACAACACAGAGGTTCCCCCCCTCCCCTCCCCCAAAACACTGATACATTTGGACTCAACACAGCTTAGAAAGTGTAATTTTTTTATTGTAAAATTTTAATATTTGAGGAATTTAAGACTCAAGAGTTAGACCATAACATATCAAATAATAATGTGAAACAAAATATTCGTAATGTGCATTGTGTGATCTCAAGCTTACATTTTTGTTTATTAAAGTGTTTATAATGGAGGACAGTGGAAGATAATAACTATGCTGAAATAGATGGAATTCTACATTAAATGAAATGAGCTGAGGCTAAATGTTTCACAATCAAATTAATTTAATTTGTTCATTTTGAGCAGAGTTATAAAAGTCTGTTTGGGCTAAACCGTTCCATGTTGAGAACAAATATTAAAACAAACCAACAAAAGCACAATTTTTGAAGAAAGAGACAAAACTAATACTCACATAAACACAGATAACACAAAGTTTGAAAATTGTTCATCATTCCTTTCATTAACCAACACAAAAAGTAAATTAAAAATTGCATACCCAATTAATTGTGGATCAAAATGAACGAAAGATAATGTGTAACAACAAACAATATTTCATTATGCATTGTCCAGGCACTAAACCAAGGTAAAAGTCAGCAAGCCTGGATGTTAGGTGTGCAGGTGTGCCATAAAGGTGGAACACTCAATTGTAAGGTGTGTTATAGAGGTTATGTTGATGGTGAGGTGTGTGGGCAAGTTGAGCTGTGTTATAGAGGTTATGTTGAGGTGTGTGGGCAAGTAGAGCTGTGTTATAGAGGTTATGTTGATGGTGAGGTGTGCGGGCAAGTTGAGCTGTGTTATAGAGGTTATGTTGATGGTGAGGTGTGCGGGCAAGTTGAGCTGTGTTATAGAGGCAATATCGATGGTAGGGTGTGCAGGCAAATTGAAGTGTGTTACAGTGTGTTGATGGTAAATCAGGAAGTAAAGTTGAGGTGTGATTACAAAGGTAATGTTGATGGTGAGGTGTGCGGGCAAGTTGAGCTGTGTTATAGAGGTGATGTTGAGGTGTGTGGGCAAGTAGAGCTGTGTTATAGAGGTGATGTTGAGGTGTGTGGGCAAGTAGAGCTGTGTTATAGAGGTGATGTTGATATATATATATATATATTAAATTTTCAGCTAAAAATGTGTATTTTTATAAACATTCCAAACAGTGCAAAAAAAAGTGTAGGAGTGAAAACACTCTCCAAAGTATTTAAATATCTGGATGTGTTCATGCAGCATGCAAATTGCGTCAACTGTTGTGATAGGAACTGCACTGACACAACTAGAGCTTTGAGTTGTCCTGTCTGGCTTGTCCAATACAACTTCCCGCTATCCCTACACTAAAATTCCCCCTCCCTACAAGTGTAAATATGTAGATTGACCGGATAGATAGTGAGGATGCAATAAACAAGAAGAAAAAGTATCTTTATTTTAGCATAACCTCTTAGTAAATGTTCAGGTTACACACATACATTAGCTAAGCTAATAAAATCGGCATAAGTTAGGATTTTAGAAGAAATGTACCCGAAATTGTCTGGAGGGAAAGTGGGGGATAATCTTCCCCCAGTATACCTGACTAGGATTCAAACCCTGATCTCTCTGTCACCAACAACGCAGTCCAACATGAGACTATATTATTTTTTCATTTGTTGTTTTGAGGAGGGCATAACTCTGGGATCTTTCTGTCTTAGCAGTTGGTTAGTTACCAGGAACACTTGTGATAAGACTTGATTTAAGAGTTCCGTGCATTCAGATAAATGTTTCAAAATTGAACTCTCTCGCCGATTGTTGTGAGAGAACAAGGACCATCTTGCATTCCTCTTTAACTTTGTATGTTTTTTCCTTCCAACGAAACATTTAAAAACAAAACTGACCATTACTAAGCACAACAAATCAATTGATAAAGACCCGCTTTAGTGGCCGCATGGTCTAAGGTGCGACTCTCGCAGTAGACTAGACTGCCGATAATGGGGAAATCGAGGTTTGAATCTCGGTTTGAGTGTAATGAGGGTGGTTTTGTCAAAATGGGTTTCCATTAGTCTTCTTCACAAATGTGTGTACAATTCCTCAAAATATAACTTTCATAATCCCTAAAAGCCATTAGCATAAATAGTAGATAAGTGTATAACCCAAACAGGTAGTAAGACACATAGCTTGTGTATCGCCTTTCCCCCCTTCATTCGTATGGGGGTCTTTGTGATATTAATGGTCAGGACTTCATAACCTGTAGTTTATATGTTACTAGTGCAAAGTCTATGATGTAAGATGGGAAAAACAGGTTAAGACTTATTTTCAGACAAGCGAGCGTAAGCTAGTTCATGAGAGCTGATACCTGACGTCAAAACACATCACTTGAACTGACGAGAAAACACACTGTTTCACGAAGTTAGAGAAGAAGATAAGTTTTTAAAAATAGTTCAGCACATCAGTATTATCTTTGATGAGCTGTGTAATATTTTTAATAATTTGCTCCAGAAGAGACACACTGATATTTAAAAATAGATTGAGGTTTTTTTTTGTTCCATTACTACATTACTAAAAGCTGGTGTCCACAATGTTGGTCGTAATTTAGATTATTAAATAAATTGTTCTGCATCGCAGACTGCTATGTTTTTCTCTGCCAGCTGCAGCTTGAAACAGTATTCCCTTACATAGAGCTTCAGCTCACACACGCTCATGTGAAAAGCTACATATGACACTATACCCTACTGACAGCTTCAGCTCAAACACGCTTGTGTGAAAGGCTACATAAGACGCTATACCCTACTGACAGCTTCAGCTCATACACGCTCGTGTGAAAGGCTACATATGACACTATACCCTACTGACAGCTTCAGCTCAAACACGCTCGTGTGAAAGGCTACATATGACACTATACCCTACTGACAGCTTCAGCTCAAACACGCTCGTGTGAAAGGCTACATATGACACTATACCCTACTGACAGCTTCAGCTCAAACACGCTCGTGTGAAAGGCTACATATGACACTATACCCTACTGACAGCTTCAGCTCAAACACGCTCGTGTGAAAGGCTACATATGACACTATACCCTACTGACAGCTTCAGCTCAAACACGCTCGTGTGAAAGGCTACATATGACACTATACCCTACTGACAGCTTCAGCTCAAACACGCTCGTGTGAAAGGCTACATATGACACTATACCCTACTGACAGCTTCAGCTCAAACACGCTCGTGTGAAAGGCTACATATGACACTATACCCTACTGACAGCTTCAGCTCAAACACGCTCGTGTGAAAGGCTACATATGACACTATACCCTACTGACAGCTTCAGCTCAAACACGCTCGTGTGAAAGGCTACATATGACACTATACCCTACTGACAGCTTCAGCTCAAACACGCTCGTGTGAAAGGCTACATATGACACTATACCCTACTGACAGCTTCAGCTCAAACACGCTCGTGTGAAAGGCTACATATGACACTATACCCTACTGACAGCTTCAGCTCAAACACGCTCGTGTGAAAGGCTACATATGACACTATACCCTACTGACAGCTTCAGCTCAAACACGCTCGTGTGAAAGGCTACATATGACACTATACCCTACTGACAGCTTCAGCTCAAACACGCTCGTGTGAAAGGCTACATATGACACTATACCCTACTGACAGCTTCAGCTCAAACACGCTCGTGTGAAAGGCTACATATGACACTATACCCTACTGACAGCTTCAGCTCAAACACGCTCGTGTGAAAGGCTACATATGACACTATACCCTACTGACAGCTTCAGCTCAAACACGCTTGTGTGAAAGGCTACATAAGACGCTATACCCTACTGACAGCTTCAGCTCAAACACGCTCGTGTGAAAGGCTATATAAGACGCTATACCCTACTGAAAGCTTCAGCTCAAACACGCTCGTGTGAAAGGCTACATAAGACAATATACCCTAATGAAAGCTTCAGCTCAAACACGCTCGTGTGAAAGGCTACATAATACACTATACCCTATTGACAGCTTCAGCTCAAACACGCTTGTGTGAAAGGCTATGTAAGACACTATACCCTACTGACAGCTTCAGCTCAAACACGCTCGTGTGAAAGGCTACGTAAGGCACTATACCCTACTGAAAGCTTCAGATCAAACACGCTCGTATGAAAGGCTATATAAAACACTATACCCTACTGAAAGCTTCAGCTCAAACACGCTTGTGTGAAAAGCTACGTAAGGCACTATACCCTACTGAAAGCTTCAGATCAAACACGCTCGTATGAAAGGCTACATAAGACACTATACCCTAATGAAAGCTTCAGCTCAAACACGCTTGTGTGAAAGACTACATAAGACACTAAACCCTCATGAAAGCTTCAGTTTAAGCAAGCTTGTGTGAAAGTGGCCAAATTTGACACTCTTAGACAAAGGGCCAGTTTCATAGTCAAATTTAGTATGCCTCAAGTGCGGCGCTACACTAAGTACATGACGACACCTATCTAAACCAGAATGGAATAGGCCAGTTTTCTATGCGAGAACGGCCCATTCCATTAGAGTTTAGGTAGGTGTCGTCTTGTATTTAGTTTAGCGCCGCACTTGAGGCGTACTAAATTTGACTATGAAACTGGCCCAAAGACTCCAACTGTAAAAGGACAAGGCTTCCATCCCAGATAGGGGTAAAATAGTGTAATTTAGTATCTATGTGATTTTGTCTTGTTACAGAGGTGCCTATTAGATATATGTTTCAGATCAATAATCAGTGAGTGGTACGTTTCTTTGTAAGTTGTTAAATGGATGCAAGTGACTTAATCTACCAAAATAAGTAATTTCACAAATATTTACCAAGCAATGAGATATGGACATTAGGTTGAGACAAGCATTTGATACAAACGTCATATGTGTTATTTAGCAACTTTGTTGAAACTCAAGAGTTAGTGAATATCCTCATACATATGATGCATCACCAGAATAATACATGCAATAAATGCATACTTTCATGTTTTATTTAAAGCTTCAGATTAGGTTCAAACAAACATTCAGGCATCACTGTTATTTTAATTTATTTAAAAGAAAGAAAGTATTATTAAAATGAATTAAAAGTATGACTTAATGATTTTGCTATATCAGTTGATCTATACAGGTTTTTGTATATATTTTTGACACTTTTAACTATATCTCAATATTATGCACTTTTACATGCTATGGTTTATATTGTGAGATAATTGGTATTTATAGCCTCGTGATCGAGAGCCAATTATTACGATACAGAATTATTATGCCCCGCGATAGGGCGGAAATTAAAACGTTCTTGAATTTATTGCGAGATAATTGGTATTTATAGCCCCATGATCAAGCGTCAATTATTACAATACAGAATTATTATGGCCCGTGGTTGGGCTCCAATAATTATAGTGATATTTCTTACACTTATGTAATAAGTAAGACCTTTAAAATTGCACATGGTTTATTAAGATGATTTCACCTTCGGCACTGAAGATGTAATATTAGATGATACAGTTTTAGTTGAGCTACAGATTATTTTTCTGTGACACTACACGTTCCGTGTTTTGAGTACCGTGTGCTGTGTAGATTTATGTTACTACTTTTCTCTATATTTATGTCGCCGGTATGTTTTTCTGTGTTACTGCTATATATTCATACGCATAAGCAGCTTATACATTACCTACCCCTTGCCTCTTGTCACCAGTGTCAAAACCAACTAATAGAAAGAGTCCTGGTGACAGACGTTGTGAAGGCTAGCTTTCTATTGGATAGAGAGAGGGAGCTAGCATCACTTGCTTTTTTTGGTAAACACCAGGAAGTTGGTTTTTAAAAGAAAAAATAAGCTTTATGGTGTAATCTATTGACATTAATTCTGAAAAGCGGGTGATTCTCTATGGGTGAAGTATTGAAAGGATATTTTATATACAATTCTTTAAATAAAAATGCACTTCATCCATGACTTTTTTAATAAATAAATAGCCCAGACAAGAGGTAAGACTATAGTCCAATTTTCATATGAAGAGATTTATGTGACAGCTACTAAAGTTACTGGTTATGTCAAGTCATTGGACCTACAGCTGTGACTTTTGATAGATATTATCAAAACCTATAAAATAACAATAATAATAATATAGTGATATTATCAAGATTGACCACAAAATAATGTTTGTCTTTTCTAAAAGGCTCTATATATGAAAATCGGACTGTAACTGACAATCTCCTAGTCCCAGGTACCCTCACTTATCTAAAATATGTCTCAAATCGGATTAAATACGCTTGAGTACCAATTATCCGACCTAAACGGTGCCAACAAGTCGTTGGATGATACAGAACCAAGGGGAGAGACTAGCATGCAACAATGAGAAATTAAATGAAAAGTTTGGAATATATATGAAATAATGATTAGTAAATAATTCAAAGTATAAATTAATCAATAAATTAGAAAACTATTATTTTATTCATATAAACAAAACAAGAGATTTTAAATCGATAAAATGAAACTTTTTTTAAAATATATTGTAGTGTGCAATATTCAAAAGTCACCATTTAAAAAATTAACGATTGACTTTTTTTCCCCCCAGATCTACTTCTCTTCCTTGCAGCGAGGTCGCACCAATAGCATGTTACATATTTGTCGGATAGTCGGGACTCTAATATACTAAGATTTAAGTGTCTAATAAATATGCTGGGGTGCAATTGTTATTACATTAATTTGATAATTTTACTGTCATGAACAGTTGATTAACATTTACCAATAATCATATTAATATTTCTCATCTAGAATTTCAAAACCTACCACTGTTATAGTTAAAAATTTTAAAACATAACAAGTTCATTAAAACAACATTTCCACATAATTTAATATGAATAAAAGAAAACGTTCTTTAAAAATGATTCATAAATAATTAATTGATCATTCGACTTGTGTGCTTTTAAATGCAAACAGCTTGACATGCACAGTCGTCTGTGAGAGGATTCATCGCATGCGACAGCTCAACAAATAAAATACATTTCAAATGCATGTATTTTTTGGATGTGTGTGTGTGTGTCGATAACATTCACGAAAATTTAGCCAATATAACAAGATTTCATTAAAAAGATGGTTGTGCACCTGGCTAACATAACTAACATCTTGGGCACAGATGGTTGTGCATTTGGCCAACATAACAAACATTACATGCGAAGATAGTTGTGCATTTGGCCAACATAATAAACATTACATGCAAAGATAGTTGTGCATTCGGCCAACATAACAAACATTACATGCAAAGATAGTTGTGCATTCAGCCGACATCACAAGCCTCTCGCGCAGAGAGCGGAACGCTCAGCCAACATAACAAACATCTCACACATAAAGAGCTGTTGTGTTCAGCCAACATAACAAATGTCCTGGAGCCGTGTGTCGGACAGGCCAGCCATGCACAGAACCATTAAGATCGCACAAATATGACATGCGCAAACTAGAGAGAACAGAACAAAACACAGAGAAAGAAAAGCTAGAGCCAAGCTTTCAAAAGAAAAAATATGTCCCTCAGTGTGTGAAACTGACTGTACTCTGACTTGGACTGTTCACATGTTTTCATGACCAGAGTATCACTGCGGCAAACATTTATCGCCTCCATATTTAGCACCTTCAGATAACAAAAGAAGGTTTGAATGAAGCTCGGCTCTGTTTTTCAGGAACCATGTTGACTTCTGCGGCATTCGAGTCTAGCTACGACGGCATTAATACCCGTCATGACGGTGGATACATAGTTCCTGTGTATTAAAGATGACATGTGTCAAGTTTGTAGCGATGATACTCTGGTCTGAGCGAGACTGTTATGTATACATGTGTGTATTGTTAGGACTTACTGGTCTGTGTCTTCGTTTACAAACATCTGTTGGCCCCAAATGGACAACATAGGGTCTACAATGCCCTGTTTGGTTGTCTGAAAACTGCGAGACAACAAAATAAAACAAGAAAACAAAAGAAGAACAGGAGAGAGAGATAGTTTTTTCTTTTATTGATTTAGTTTAGAGCCTAGTTTTGAAGCAAGTGGTGGACGGAAGAAAGGTTTCAAGGAGAAGAGCTGAATTTAGGTTGGTTCGATAATTTACCGGTGGGGGTGTATTAGAACACACTTGGTCCCTTTAATATTAATCCTGACAAACCCCGATAAGAGATCTCCGGCCAAGATAGGGATTGGGATTTTTATAAAGTTCGAAGGTACTGGAATAACAAAAATAAAAATATTTAAGTTCCAAGGTCTCTGGTTATGAGGGCTACTCATATAGTATTTAGAAATTTATTCTCAGCCATTTTGTATAATTTATAATATTTTTCAAGAAGAAATTGGTCGAATCCACTATTTTATTGGCCCGAATCTTGAATCGTAATCTTCATTTTTCTTTTGCATCCAAATCTTGTAAAAAAATTATGAAAATAAGAGGAAATATAAATTTAAGAGAATAATAAAAAATACAAATAGTAACTACTGTAATTGTTGAATTTTTTTTTTGCTCAAATACATTCATTACAACATTCATACATTCAGTTAAGTGTTAAATTATTGATCTGGGGTCTGGTTGTTAAGTTCATCCTATAATTATGTTAGCTCTGAACAACTAATAAACAGTATTGGAGCTCTAAAACAAATTTCAATTAGAAATTTAAAAAATAAACCATATTTTCTCGAATTGTTGAATCTCAAATATCTTGAAGGAGTCGAGGGTTCAAGGCTCAGACAATCCCATCCCTATTTTCAAGGTCAAGGCATCATTTTATTGATAAGATTTAGGGGGAAGATAATTCTTACTGAAACTTTTAATTTATTTCTTTTAGAATGAAAGATTGTAAAGTATGTTAGGGTAAAATATTAGGAGTCAAAAGATGGGGTCAACTTAACTTTCTTTAACAATGGAATGTCGCGCACCTTTTATCGGAGCCCCCGTTCACTTGAAACCCTTCCTTGGTACACCACTGAACAAGATACAGGGGAAGAGGAGGCTTAATATGATACCACTTGATTGTTCTCGAGTTGACCGGCGGAGAAGACGTTTATGAAAAATGGTGTGTCCACAGGGTATGGAATAAAATCACAGCTTTTAGGGAATATAACAATGTCAACCGATATTTAGTTGGCAAAGACAAGATTCACACTTTTTTTTTTTAGCATTGCATCTTACAACCCATTCAGGTTAGACGCTTATTGACTAATTATGATAAAGGGTTAGGGATAAGGAAGGTTTAATTTAGAAGAAGTGCACCTGGATTTGTGTGGAGGGAGAGTAGAAAACTATTTTAAGAAAAATCACCCTCAGTACACCAGATCGGTATTCAAACCTCGGTGTTTTATCTTAGGTTGGTCATCTAACATCACTATCTGATAAGTAAATAAAGATGTGACTAGAAAACAAAGTTTCTTTTTATAGCCATTCCAAAAAATAGGAAGGGGGTGGTGTGGGAATTTGATGGTCTACCAAGAGTGGTGTTAGCTGAAAGAGGTTGAGAAACACTGGCCTAGAACTATTCCGGAGGCCTGACAGACCGCGATCGATGGATTGCCCCTTCTCTGGACTAGATTTACAAGTGCTTCCAATGTAACACATCAAACCTTTGAAATACAAATATATAGAAGAAAAGTATAGGAATGTCCATTTCCTTTGTTTTTCCTTTATGTTATTCGTTCCTTTTACATGTTCCTATAGTTCCTTAACAACTTTGTCTGCCTTTTGATGGTTTTTTTTTTGTTTACTCTTTTAGGAAGTTTCATTGTGATTTTCATACTACCCTCCTGAAGAGTTCCGATAGAATGAAACCTAGGTGAGGAGAGATTGGGCAATAGTGTCTAATTTCATTCATGAGGTAGCCATTACCTCTTTATCCGGTGGCAGCAGTGTAAAGTGTGAACTGTGTTCTTCTTTCCGTTGTACAAGCCATATTGCGTTTGTTCCTTTTATTTGTTCTAGTCAGACACCCTAGCTCAGTCGGTAGCCTATATATCTACTGAGCCAAGCGTCCCGGGTTCGATTACCGGCATGGCCGAAACATTTATCAGTAATCAAATGGTGGGTTTCTCCTGTCACTGTTATGACTGTTATGAATTAACGGCCGGGTGCTGTGTGCTACATGTCTGTTCTAGATTTAGATTTAAGTTAGTTTATAAGTCGTGTTCTGATATAATCAGTCTGTTCAGAAAGTACACATTGAATGACTCGAAAAAATCAAAATATTTTGTTCTAGTTCCTTTTTCTTATACCTTCTTCCATTTAAAATAAAACGTACCTCAAAAAAAATTAAAATCGGTTGAAGAGATACAAAGCAAATAAAAAGTAGACGGTTATTTCAATTTTTTTGAACTGAAACATGAGAAGTTGTTATTTGTTTTCCACCCCTTTATCTTCTAAACATCTCTCTTCTCCACCAGCAGCCACAAGTCAATCAAATGTTGTCACACAGTTATATGAGTGCTGTTAGTAAGAGAGAGAAAGTTAGGGTCTATGGTTTAGCTGACTATTATTAGAGCATGTTATTACAGCAATGATTAGAAAGGGGGTTGCAAAAAAAAAAACATCTCATTAAATATCCTTTACACATTTTATGATAAAAGTAAATATATAGTATTCTCAATGTACCACAAGGAAAACTCAGTGGCGGCTAGTGAAATGTTTCCAAGCATGGCTGGGATGTACTTGTAGGTAATATTACACCAAGTTTGTATTAATAACTGATCATGCTTGACAAGTAGTTCCCCCCGGGGAAACACTCCACCCGTCACCACTGTGCGATTTACGTTGGATGGAAAGGATGGGTTGGTCCGTTATCGCTAACCACCCATTTGCTTGGTATAACTTGGGGCCATTTTACATATATTAAAAAAAAACTGGTCTGATTTGAATCTAAAGAAAACTTTATTTTGCATTATGTTACAAATTATTATTATTAAATTGATAAATTCCAAATATAATATTATAAAGTGAAAAGAGGTTTCCTTATGTGTGTGTGTGTGTGTGTGTGTGTGTTTAGATATTATTTTAAATAATAATTATATATAATATTGCCGTGTCGAACATAGAATGACACCAATTCAATATACTCGTGATGAGAGTCTCATTGTTCGAATGATGAGCTCAGAACAGATCCAGACAGGAAGCAGGTAGTGTAATGGATGTGATTGGTCGATTAGTGTACTCTGGGAGTAGTATAGTAGTTGGTTGAGCCTTAAACCCCTTTAGTTTCATAGGCCAATTTGACAGACCTTTAATTCTCCTGTCAAAAGTGTCATGAGCTGATATGATCAACGTTGCCTTCTCCTGTTAAAAGTGTCACGAGCCAATATGATCAACGTTGCCTTCTCCTGTTAAAAGTGTCACAGAGCCAATATGATCAATGTTGCCTTCTCCTGTTAAAAGTGTCGCGAGCCAATATGATCAACGTTGCCTTCTCCTGTTAAAAGTGTCGCGAGCCAATATGATCAACGTTGCCTTCTCCTGTTAAAAGTGTCATGAGCTAATATGATCAACGTTGCCTTCTCCTGTTAAAAGTGTCATGAGCCAATATGATCAACGTTGCCTTCTCCTGTTAAAAGTGTCACGAACCAATATGATCAACGTTGCCTTCTCCTGTTAAAAATGTCACGAGCCAATATGATCAACGTTGCCTTCTCCTGTTAAAAGTGTCACGAACCAATATGATCAACGTTGCCTTCTCCTGTTAAAAGTGTCACGAGCCAATATGATCAACGTCGCCTTCTCCTGTTAAAAATGTCGCGAACCAATATGATCAACGTCGCCTTCTCCTGTTAAAAATGTCGCGAGCAAATATGATCAACGTTGCCTTCTCCTGTTAACAGTGTCACGAGCCAATATGATCAACGTTGCCTTCTCCTGTTAAAAGTGTCACGAGCCAATATGATCAACGTTGCCTTCTCCTAGTTAAAAATGTCACGAACCAATAAGATCAACGTTGCCTTCTCCTGTTAAAAATGTCACGAACTAATATGATCAACGTTGCCTTCTCCTGTTAAAAGTGTCACGAGCCAATATGATCAACGTTGCCTTCTCCTGTTAAAAATGTCGCGAACCAATATGATCAACCTTGCCTTCTCCTGTTAAAAGTGTCACGAGCCAATATGATCAACGTTGCCTTCTCCTGTTAAAAGTGTCACGAGCCAATATGATCAACGTTGCCTTCTCCTGTTAAAAGTGTCACGAGCCAATATGATCAACGTTGCCTTCTTCTGTTAAAAGTGTCGCGAGCCAATATGATCAACATTGCCTTCTCCTGTTAAAAGTGTCACGAGCCAATATGATCAACGTTGCCTTCTCTTGTTAAAAGTGTCACGAGCAAATATGATCAACGTTGCCTTCTCCTGTTAAAAGTGTCACGAGCCAATATGATAAACGTTGCCTTTTGTTAAAAGTGCCATTAAAAGTAAGTTCAGTGGTTAAGAACCAATGTAAAAAATGTTAATGAAAGAAGAAAAGGTTATTAAGTATATTTAATAAGAAGAACAGTTCAGTGTAGAACTAATCCCCAAGTTTGTTATCTGGATCTAGAAAATGGCCACTTTGTGTCCTGTTGAGATGAGTTTTGAATTCTCATGACTTGCACTCATCGAATTAGCTAATTACCTGATCCATTATCTGACTAATTGTAGGACTTAGGTTGATTTAAATCATTTTTATGTTTCCAGACTTTAAAAACTTCATAACTCCTTCTGATACAATCATATAAATCCTGATTTTTATAGGAAGCCCACATTATACCACCAATGTTGATTGAAAGTTACTAAATTTGTCATTCTACAAATATATTTAATTTGATCTATTAGTTATAAAGTTCACCTAAAAAGTTATCAAAAGCTTCCAATAATACTTCCTTATGGACAAGTGTATAATTTATCTTTATATAATTAACTAACCGAGCAAAGATTGTAGATAACACTGTAGTATTTCTTTTCCGCCATTGTGGGAAACTTTGTTTTCAGTTTTAAAAATAAAGGGCTTCCTATAAAAATCAAAATGTAATAAATGAGTGTCCTATGATCCAATAAATATCTAACATTCCTCCCTTTTCCACATTTTAAGGGTGTTTTTGATCTATTAATTGATATCAGCCAACCGTCGACCAGCAGATTTACTGTAAGAACCAACATTGCTATACTATTTCCCATGCTTGTGAGTAAGCGTGTGGTTGTGAAGTGTGCACTTAGGTGTAAAGTGTGCAGAAGAGTTATGCGGTAACATTGCCTAGCAGAGAAGTGGCCGGAAACTATTGCTCTTTGTTGGAAACAGCGGAGTAATAGAGCAGACATTCTTCACTGTTGTTATAGGATTAGATTATCCCATGCAATCATATCGCGTTGCTGTTTGTTTTCAATGATAGATTATCATTTGTTTTAAAATGTATAACTCGTGAAAGATATTAATCAAAATAACCTCAAGGAGTAAACTCTTCAGTAAGCGTAGCCCTTTCCGCGCTCACAAGCCAAGTCTGATGAGTGCAATATTGTTAAGTAACACTCTACAAGCAGTTTATTCATGGTCACCTCATCTAAAAGTAATTTAAATAAATTAATAATGTCTTTTAACGAACAAACCAATAGAATGTGTGTAAATGTACAGGATATAAGTTAGTTTTCTGTCGCATGTTCCTAAGCCTTACCTCTGGTCTGTCAATGGAAGAAAGTCGTAATCGATGAGTGGTCTGAGACTAGGCAGACTGTAAGCTGTGATGTGGCCATTGGAGCTGTAGCAGACCAGACAAACACTGTCTGAAACACACGTGGGAACAACACACACACCCGTCAAACCACTGCTCTAACACGTTTGGTGGATATCAAATTAGTGACTCTTGTGAAGATTGGTAGCGGGTTTAATTTAAAATTAAATTTCACTGTGATAAGTTTTCAACTTAGGACTGGAATGAGGAGGTAGAATCGAAGGATTTTAGGGGGGTTACAAAACTTTTATTACAATATTCTTTACTCCACCTTTTTTGCAGTTTTTATTGATGAATGGAAATGTCTCTGTTTATTACATCGTTCATATATTTTCGAAAACAATCGTAACAGTTACTAAACATCAACATTCTTATAAGTTTTTCATTCAGAATTTAATGTTTAATGTATTATCTGTAAATGATTTGTGCGACAATCTCATGTTAAGACTGATACATGTAAGTAATGCATGTTGTTAACACCAAGAAACAAAACCTTTTACTTTATTTAAATGTTTAGATGCTGATATTATCCCAGTATTTAAGTTCCCTGACTTTTCCTTGATTTGGATCAAATTTCCTTACATTTATTTATCTTCCCATGAATCAAACTCCAGGTTTGGCCATCGCGCCTGCCGCAGTGACTCCATATTTTCAGATAACAGAGTGAACTCACCTTTGAGCGAGATGATCTCAGCCTTGACCACAAAGTCAACATCGGCGAGCTGCTGCCGGTACACGCAGTTGTGCGAGGGTAAGGCCACGACGCGGGATTGCTTCTCGGAGGTGAACACGACAAACTGCCGGTCCCCAAACTGGTCCTGGGAGCCCGAGCCGGAGCTCAGCGTGGGGGACATGCGGTTGTTGGAGGAGGACTTGGTGGGCGTCTCTGCACATCCGGCAAACACTGGAGTATAGTCACCCGCGTTATTTAGCTCCACACACTGATACTTGTATCAAGCTGCTTGTAGCGGCTATCTGGCACGCCCTATCCGCGCAGATACTGCCAGCTAGGGACCGTACACAGCAACCAGCTGATCCTAATGATCTCCAAACTTTAGTCTGACCCCAAACAAGCTTAGCTTTGTATACCATATCTTCTTTTTACAAGATGTAAAAAAAAACCACTATATTGTAGAGTATCCAACATAGGCCCAAGGTCACAGACAAGGATACACCAGATCCTCAGCCTGCGCTCCTTGTGCCAGGTTGAGTCCATCAACATTGAGGTTCGCTGGCGTCAATGCCCACTGATAAAAACACAAATGCGCAGTTGTTTAACGACTCACTTCTAACAATATCATCATAAAGGGTCAAATTTGTTTGTAATGCCTCGTCTAGGTAAGCTCTTTATTAAATAGGATTATGTGAAGAAGGGGTTGGGTCTCTACCTGAACCTAGTTTTGTGGAAGCTGGCCAATTGACTAGAGCTGGATATTTGTTTCCTCTCTTTAGCAAAACCTTGTTTAAAATGTCCCTTGAAGGTACGTAGCGATACCCGTGTTTAAGGACTGCAGCTCTCCCACGGGGCGCGACCATTTTAACCTGAAGACTGAGGTCCTGGTATATACTAGTCTGTGCACAAGGTCTAGTCTTTGTAGCTTCCAAATGTCCTTCAGAGTGAACTAGCTACGTGAACTTTGTTGTACGTACAAGCTCATGTCTCCGTAGAGCCTGCCGTTGAGGACAAGATGTGTCTCCTCCCTCCGATCAGCACCTTGTAGAGTGTCCGGGTGTCGAGACTTATGCTCTAGAGAAGTGGTACTCAACCTTATAGTGGGTGTGACCTCATTGAAGTATTATTTTATTTAGAGGACCTCATGCCACCTTGTAAGGGCCGGTCTTATGACTCCTGGATTAATATTAATCTGGCCGATAAATATTTTTATCTAATCGTTGAGTTAAAACTGTGTCTTATGATTGCCAGATAGCATTTATCCGCCAGATAAAATGTATTTATCCATCATATTTCTATCAGGAGGTTTAAGTGCCTGTTTCCTCGCACTCATTTAGCCACCATTATTTAACAAATGTTGAGCGTTGTAGCCACTAGCCAGGTTGTAGCAGTAGCAGCAAAAAGCAAAAGCAGTACCAACCTTGTGTTTTTGCATAAACATATATTTATCCTACAGATAGCTATCCAGCAGATAGATTCAGTTCATAATATGTGTAAAAATATTAACATGGCTGAAAACCTTTATTTGGTCGCTAACTTTAACCTCTCGATAGCAATATTTATCCGGTAGCCATAAGACCAGCCTTAAATAAGCTAAACATTTGCCTCCTACTTAAGCCTCATCTTCTTACACCTTACAGTGAATTTATCTGCAACCTACATGTTTCTAAGGGTGTCATTTTATGTATAAAACCAAAGTAATTTCACTGCACATAACATTCACTTAGAGGATAACAGAGGCCGCATCTTATCTAACAGGGGTCTTATATTTTCCATAAAAAAAATCAGCAACACCTTGACTATAGACCCTAACCCGAGGGTTGAACTTTCATGCTTTAGAGTCTAGAGAACAAACGAGTGGTGTTGCTCACTTATCTTCTCCCGATCCTTGTTCTCGTCCCGCCAGGTTTCGAAGGAGTATGGGATGAGGGCCCCGTTACAGTCCAGGAATGACATGGTCAAGATACTGCCCTTCAGACGGAAGATGGTGCCTGTAACCATTACAATAGTTGGGGAATGGTGAATTGCATCAACTGAAGACAAGGTCTTCCCTCTTCCTTTGAGATAGGAGGAATAGATTTAAGAGTACTTTCCGGACTCGGGGCCTACCCTCACCTCCAGAACTCAAAATATCAACAGTAATGTATTTCTGTACTTCTCGTCAATGTCTTATATAATTCCTTATAACAGCTACAACCCAAATTATGTTCTAAAGCATTTTAATATTTAGCACCGCGTCTTACTACCCGTTTGGGTTATACGCTTTAAGTACTAATTACTCTAATGGATTAGGAATTGGGAAGGTTGAATTAGAGGAAGTGAACCCGCATTTGCGTGGAGGGAGAGTGGAAAACCATTTAGGAAAAACCACTCCCAGTTCACCCGACCGAGATTCGAACCTCGATCTCCCCGTCCTCAGCAGTCGAGCTCAACACGACTAGCGCGTTAGCCAACTACGCCACCGAGGCGGGTCTAAAGCATTTTAAATCGCTTTTAAGAGGGATTCAAGAGTATATATTCCAGTTGGGAACTTCACCACACGGACAGGCAGAGCTACCCCTCTCCCGGGCAGGGTTTGTGTGGCAGAGCCAAGGGGGGTTCTCTTCCAACAATCTTAGAGTGGGAGTCACCTCTACAGTTTGGGTCATCAGTTCTGTGGACTCCCACCCAGCATTAACTCGGGAGGATGGCGAAAGGGAGCCTGTAAGTACAGGGTGTGAGGAGTAAGTAAAGGAATGTGGAGTCGATAACATGATGTAGGATTAGGCATCGGGAAGATGTAAAGGAGTGTGGAGGTGCCAACATGAGGGACTTGTAGTGAGGGGTAAATGAGTGTGAAGGTGACAACACGAGGGTCTTGGAATGAGGAGGATGTAAAGGAGTGTGGAGGTGAAAACACGAGGGGCTTGTAGTGAGGAGGATGTAAAGGAGTGTGGAGGTGACAACACGAGGGGCTGGGCGTAATAGTGGGTCAGTCCAGGGTAGGATGTTATAGCAGTTGTATCCAGAGCTCGTGAGCAGGAGGGATACCTTTGTTTGCGTGTGAGACAGACAACTCATGTGGGTCAGTCCAGGGTAGGATGTTATAGCAGTTGTATCCAGAGCTTGTGAGCAGGAGGGATACCTTTGTTTGCGTGTGAGACAGACAACTCATGTGGGTCAGTCCAGGGTAGGATGTTATAGCAGTTGTATCCAGAGCTCGTGAGCAGGAGGGATACCTTTGTTTGCGTGTGAAACAGACAACTCATGTGGGTCTTTGTCCACAGTTGTCCACATGGATGTCTACACCTACTCACATGCACTATGGCTCCCGGAGAGTGCGAGAAGCACCTTTTAGCAGTCAGCCTTATGTTTCATTCTTCTTTCCGGAAAGCAAATGGTTGCCTATTCAACTCTTGTTGTGTACTTATTAGAGACTTGATATAGAGGTTGACAGTACTGACCACAAGGAGACACCACGACAGGCTGAGTTATGCGGGTCTCCCCAGGTGGGGGCAGGTTGATCATGATGGTCAGCACAGATCCCAGACTCGTCCCCACCCACAGCGTCGGGAACATACACGGCTCTGTAACAATCACACAGGTGCAACTTCAGAATTAAATGGGGCAATGGAGGGCTCCAGGTGGAGGCAGACAACAATGACTACCTCGGGGTCAAATAGGGTAATGGAGGTTCCCAGGTGGAGCCAGACAACAAGGACTACCTCGGGGTCAAACGGGGTAATGGAGGTCCCCAGGTAGATACAAATAACAGGGACTACCTCAGGGTCAAATGCGCAGTGGAGGGCCCTAGGTGGAGGCAGATAACAGGGACTACCTCAGGGTCAAATGGAGCAATAAAGGGCTCCAGGAAGAGGTAGACAACAAGGATTACCTCAAGGTCAAATGGAGTGCTCCAGGTGGTTAAAGATAACAGGAATACCTCAGGTTCAAATGGGGCAATAAAGGGCCCCAGGTGGAACCAGACAACAAGGATTACCTCAAAGTCAAATGAACAAATAGAATGCTCCAGGTGGATACAGATAACAGGAACTAAACTCTAGTAGGGACTAAAACTGTTTAACTTGAACATGATTTGTTTCTTAAAAGGTGAAACATTTATACATACATCTTATTAAACCCAAACATTCATATTTTTAAAAACCATTATTCTCTAATATGTTCAATTCATGAACTGGTTTACTTATTTACTTAAAAACAGAAAGTATTATTTGCATGGGTCTTAACTCCCAGATCTTACTGCCTGTTAAGGTTACACATATATTTACTCATTACACTAGTGTGTTAAGGATGAGGAAGGTTGAATTTATAGGAGGTGTACTCACATTTGCGCGGAGGAAGAGTGGAAGACCATTTATGGAAAAGCACCCTCAGTACCCGACTGCTATTCGAATCCCAGCAGTCTATTGCGAGAGTGACACCTTAGACCATGTGGCCAATAAAGCGGCGAGGATCATCATCACAATGGACAGCCATCGCAAATGTGTCAGAGTGAAGTTTCTACCTGCACAGTCTATGATAATTTAACTACACTAATGAGATAAGGATGAGGAAGGTAGAATTTAGAGGCTAATTACCCCAACCTGCCCATGGCCAG
Source organism: Timema poppense (assembly GCA_902141375.1). Classification (NCBI taxonomy): domain Eukaryota; kingdom Metazoa; phylum Arthropoda; class Insecta; order Phasmatodea; family Timematidae; genus Timema; species Timema poppense. Next base: position 92,198 of record CABFOV010001315.1, read on the forward strand.
GAAACCAGACCATGTGTTGTAGGAGCTTGACATTTATTTCACGTGGTGTAAGTGAAATTCCTTCTTAACCCTAAAGACGTTAGCGACTCACCAGACTTCTTGGCGTAGGAGTCAGCGAACGCCAGGCACTGGATAGCTTCGGAGCTAATGTTTTCTAAACTGGACATACTGGAACTTCGCGACCGAGAAAATGAACCGTCGAGTTTGTCTGCTTGAGGGGAAACCACAACAACAACAAAAAAAACAAACAAAGACAACAAGAGTCAGTGATTAGATCCACCAGCGTCAAGAGGGAGATATGCATGTCCAGTGCGCAGAACAGATTCGTTTCTGGAACCCCCTTGTGGGGTTTGATCAGGGACTCTTGTCTGTCATCGGTTTGACCGATCCTGCGCTCTAGGCAGGGCGCTAGTTTCACCCCATGTAGGAAGAGAGCGACAATTTAGCAAGCTGTCCACTCCGGCAGTGTCCCACATTTTTTACATTAAATCTTATGTTACATGAATCTTTAATTATTTTTTAAATTTAACAAACCAGGATTCAAGTTCCACCTGAAGTTGTCAAAAACTAGATTTACCTAGTTTCAACCTTTATGTCAGACAGCAAGGATCTCCCGGTATGCAACTGTCGGGACGAGTCCGTTCTGGGCGCTGGAGTGCATCACTGAACTTTGAAAGAATTGTTTTGATCGTAAATATGGCAACCAACTATGATATTTCTTTTTGGACCAAGACAAACCCTTTCAAATACAGTCTATAGGAGTATTTTAACTAAATGCTTTGTTATTAATATTTTTACTTGTCTGCTGAACTACAGAGGGACTTTACAGAGCTTTATTATGTTTCTACATAATCCTTTGATGTAAGCATTGTTTATGTACAGCTATCCTATTCTAAGTAGGTACACTCCCTGCCAAAATACTACAGGACACTCTAAGACTAAGGGTGGAGGCTAGCAAGTACCAGGTTGAGATTATTACATGGACGGGGCCCTTAATATCACTCAGGAAACAGGGAAAAAATAAATAGCTATTAGTTGAAATCTGAATAGTTTTATCATTTCATGAAATAATATTTCATTGAAGATAAATAATGATTTTTTAATTTGTAATAAACTATCATTCTAATGCAGTTACATTTTTTTTTTTT
>CABFOV010001315.1:109343-123937 GCA_902141375.1 Timema poppense
AATTATATAAGCTTCACAACCCCCCCTCCCTGCCCGTTACCCACTGTGGTATAAGAATTATATAAGCTTCACAACCTCCCCCCCACGCTGCCCGTTACACACTGGTATAAGAATTATATAAAGATATTAAAAAAATGTCTATAAATTATAGAAAAATGTTAAGGGTGGACAACCCTTAATACTAAGGGGTATGAAAAATAGATGTTGGCCGATTCTCAGACATACTCAATATGCTCACAAAATTTCATGAGAATCGGTCAAGCCGTTTCGGAGGAGTACGGGAACGAACATTGTGACACGAGAATTTTATATATAAGATAGACCTAGTTCTTCTATGTTATGTGTTGGAACTTGGAAAGTTTGATAGATAATATTGTATGATGGATATTATAAAAGATTTTACCATACCAGATTTCAAAATGTCTATGAAAATGTAGGCTGATGGAGAGTTATTTAATAGCTAAATATGACTAGTAATATATTTTGTCAACCTATTTTGTGCCCTTCTTTAACCATAGTTAAACATTTAATCCAAGCATAAGTGAAGATAACCAAAAAGTTATTTTTTTTTACGATACTGATCCGATACTGGAGTGTGAGTACCAATATCAATAAAATTTACAGGAAAAAAAGTATCAATTAAAAATATACTAGCATCGAAAGGAAACTATCGATATTAGTAAAGTATTGATACTTTTTTTCACATTCCTATGCATGCACTGTGCGGGACTATATAAGAATGTAGAGTCTTGGTCGCATTTATTGAGTTTACCAAAGGTGACATAATCACTTTTAACAAGCAAGTGTGATGTGTACTCGACCAAGTTGTTGCGACAGATTTATACGGTTTGATACTGGAGGATAGCGAGCCAGCCAACCAGGTTACAGCTCCGATGTACAATAATTACAAACCACCACAAGCCTTTGCAGACGTGAGAAAGGGACCAGTTCTCTAATGCTCCTCTCTCGAGCTCCCAGTGACAGGTTTATAGGAACATTCAAGTTACCTCTTGACCAAATAATTTTTTTTTAACACCTCGTCTTACTATTTGTTCGGCTTGTATGCAAATGTACTTTAAATGTTTTAGGGATGAGTAAGGTTGAGTTTAGAGAAATAATACCCACATTTGCGTGGAGGGAGAGGGGTTAATTGTTTAGGGAAAACTACCCCAGTACACCCAACTGCGATTGAATCCCGATCTCTCTGTCATTGGCAGTCTAGTGTAGTGTGAGAGTGACGTCTTGGATCATGCAGTCACTTAAGTGGGTGAAGGAATTTTATTTTAATATGAATTTTTTTTAAAAAACTATCTGGTATAAAGATTTATTTGTTAGAGCAGGGTTTTTTTTCTTTAGAACTTTAAACAATATAAAAAATAATTTACCTTTATCATCCATGTCAAGCCATAAAATATTTTTATTAGAATGCATATACAAAGATAAGTTTTACAACAACAGTTACCCAAAAAAAAGAAAGAAAAAACCCCTTCCTGCTCCCGAACTGGTTCCTTTTCTCATACATGCTTTATCACACACATGCATAGCTTCTTCATGGGTGTGATGTGTTGGATTGTTAAGATTGTTTCAATGTGTGTCCAGTGAACCTCACGTGCATGACCACATTACTTTTAGTTTGTCAACAACAAGTTTTAAATGGTTTTGTTTACAAGACATTCGAAAGGAATGTGATGCTTAGAACTGGAGAGCCGTTATGTTTAAACATGAACACACTATTTATATGATCCTGGAACGGTCCTCTCAAACTAAGAAGCTTACCCGCATCTTGCCAACTGTCGGGCCACTAGGAAACCCCAAACATAGCAGTTCTACCACTACACCAGACTAGTCTACTACTAGACCAACCCCTCAACATATTATGGTGGTGTTAGTTTAGAGTGAACACAAGGCCGCGGGGGACTTACTGAATCGCTTCATGAGCCCGCCGAAGGAGGCGGGAGTGATGTCTTCCTTGCCCCGCAGGTCATACACCCACTGCTCTCCTCCCCCCTTGCACAGCTGCGGCTCATGATGATGATGACTGGTGTACTTGATGTTGGGCACTGAAAGGAGTCTCACATCCCTCTTCTCTACACGCTCCACCACCACCATCGAGCGTTTCTTGCCGTCGCGACGCGGGGGACGCAGCGGTCTACCGTCCGCATCAAACAGAGGCAGGTCCATGGGACGGCTGGGCCTCTCGGGGGCCTCCGGCCTCCCTTCCACTTTAGGGGCTTCGCTTTCTTCTTTGTCTTCCACCTCCTTCACAATAAGACATTCCTCGGCCAGTTCTGCCTCCTCGATTGCCTCTGGAGATGAGTCAGTGATGCTGTCTACCTTGAGGATCGGAGTCTCCTCAATAATCGCCAACTCGTCATTTACATCGAGACTTTCTCCCGTTCCCATCTCAGAGAGGGTCTCATCTCTGACCAGCAGTGTTTTGTTGTCTTTGGTAACAGAGGTTTCCTTGTCGTGTACGGTTTCAAAGAGTGGGATGTTCGGTTTGTCTCCAAGTGTCTCCGGATCTGGGTCGACATAGGGGGCACAAGAGAGGCTAGTTTCCAGGGGCAGTTCTCCCTCTACTGGGGATAGTATCGGTGGCGTAGAGTCTGTGGAGGCACAGTAGAACACTGCGCCTCGCTTGTGGTCCGCCGAGAATGTGTGTTTCAGCCTTTGATCGACACGGCTAAGCTGCTTTTTCAGACTGAACCCCTTCCAGGCCGAGCTCCTTCTGCGCCCGTGGGGCTGTTGCAGTTCGGCCTTGGGCTCTGCACCCTCCTCCACCTCGTCTGGCGTGACCGCCTGAGAGGAGGCATTGGAGAGGAAGCCGACGCCCGGGGTCAGGGAATCTCTTTCGTCGCCATCAAAGAGAGGCGTCGTCTTGAGAGGGCTACTTGCGACGGGACTTGCGCTCGAGAGCACTATCGGGGCCTCCAGGAGTTTGGCCGAGTCTTTGTGGAGAATCTACAGTAGGGGTGGCATGCACAAGGTAAACGGGGTAAAGAAGATGTGTGGTATAGAAGGGGAGATAGAAAAAAAAAAGATGAAAGAAAAAAAAAAGAAAAAATCAAAAAACACACACAGAAAAATGCAAAAGATTATAAAATAATGTATTTGAATGTTGTGTGGACAGGGGGTTGATTTTGACACTAATGGTGAGGGGTTGAGTGTGTCGTCGGTGGAGAATACATCTACAAAACACTAATGCAAGAGTGATATTAGCATAATAATAATAATAATAATAATAATAGCTACTTTTAATCATCTTTCATCCCCACACTATGAAGGTAATGTAATTTGTTAAAATACTAAATATTGACAGAGCTAAGACTGTTCAGTCCAGGGGTGAGGCTGACACACATCGGCCCTCTAGGGACATCTCCCATGGATACTTGTGAGGCTGGCATTAACAAGTGTACAATTGATGGCACAAAACATGGACAAGAATGGCAACAGCAGAAACATAGTATATAGTTAAAACAATAATTAAATGATGTATTAAAAACTTGATGGTTTAACCCCAGTAGAGGATTTTGAATCTAGATTGCAAATAGTCTGGGAGATGTGTCTCCTGCACTAGATGGACAACAATTCTTGTTGTCCAGTGGCAGCAATGGTGAACTGTGTTTATACATTTATTGTAAAGGTGATAATGCATAATTGTTTCTATTATACTTTCTTGAACCTTTTCTGAGCATAAGATATAGTTACAAAAATTTAATGTTCTCATATTTATTAAACTTGAATCAATTTATAGATAAAACGAAGGTTATATTTATAAAGCACATGGGATATTATACACACAAGTTAACTTGAAAATGGTCTAATAACCACAGGCGACATTTTACACAACAAAGACTCACTGCTTGCTTTCATACAAGACTCTCTAAATAGCTTGTAGTATCTTGGGAGAGACAATGAGAGCAGTGGTGGTCCTGGTTTCAAATCCAAGTCACTACATTTTAACTAAATGACATCGATACTTGATGTTACACTAGCTATGCCATATTGCAACTAACCATGAGGGCGGGAAGATATGACAACATAAAATTAGCAACAAGAATTGTTGGCATTTATTAATAAATCGAAACAAAATGCCCATCTATTGATTTTAAAGATTATTCCATACTCTTGGCTCATACAAAACACACAAACACCCAAAAGAATACACAAACATTGGTACTAATGAAGTTGTATTGAAATACCCTGTTATGTTATTCTACCAATATAATTGATAACAGTACTCTTCTGTTATCCTTTAGCAGTGATCATCAACTTTTTTTTCCCCAACTAAAGTGTTGTGGACCACACTTTACATAAAACATGTCGCACATAACCTAAGATTCCAATTTTATGTTTGTACAGTTGTATCAAATGTAATTTTGCCGTACTCTTAAAATAACCTAAAATCCAAAACAAATCATAATAAAAATGTGAAAAATAAAGTTTAAAACCAGGTTTAGTCTATGGCGAAGAAATTGTTACCCCATATAAAAAAATTGCTGTGAATTTTGTTTTGTTTTAATTGTAATGAGATATTTGGCACTACTTTTTCTTTAACTAATTTCTCAATATTGGCCTTAATGCAAGATGTTCTCTTTCGAAGGAAGTTTTCTAAGTGGGTGTCAGTCAGTCGGTTCCTCAATTTCGACTTCACGATGTTCATCCTTGAGAAAAGTTGTTCACAGCTGTAGGTACTGCCTGCCAAAGAGTGATGCTGTGGGCAAAGCATGAGTTCGGAGGTTTGGAAATTGTTTTTCTTCAACATATTTTGAGTAAAATGTCAAAAAATCTACATTAATATATTTCAATTTTCAATCTGTATCACACTGCAATTCAATAAGCTCCATTTGCACATTGCTCGGCACGTCCTCAACATCAACACTAGGTGGAGTGGAAAATATGTTGAACAAGTTTTAATTGGATTTGAAATCTTAGAAACGCGTATCTAAATCGGACCTTAGATCAGTGAGTGCGTTAATGTAGTTTTCGTAGTTACAAACTTCACATTGGGATATTGTTGGTAAGTGTAACTTCACACAGACAAAGTTTGTTTTCAAATGCCTTCACTTGGTCAAAGAGGTTATGAATCAAACTATTTTTACCTTGTAGTCGTATGTTCAGGTCGTTTAGGTGCATAGACATATCAGTAAGCTATATTAAATAAGCCAACCATTCAGGGTCATTGAACTGATCCACAGGCTTGCTTGTACTTGCCATGAATTCACGAATTTCTTCTTCCAGGTCGAAAACTCTCTTCAGTACCTTACCTCTACTGAGCCAGCGAACCTTTGTATTAGAGTACATCACCGCACTATTGAGTCCATATCCTTAAAGCATGCATTAAATGTCCTGTGGTTCAATCCTTGGGATCTGATGAGGTTCACTATTTTTTTATATTGTTGATAACATCTTTGAAGCACACACTTATAGCGCACAAGTTCTCTTGCTTCTTTCTGATCCTTCCCCAAACTCACGTGACACACCTGCTGATGTTTTGAAGCACACTGGTTGAAAAACACTGATCTAGACCATGCATTTTGTTAGCATCGAGAAACAAAATATTTCACTTTTGTTTAGATGTTTAGGTGAAGATGTTGTTCAAGTATTTATATTCCTTGACTTTTCATTAGTTTAAAAAAATGTAATTTCTTGACTTTTACAGGTTTTCCCTGTATTTAGCCACCATGAGCGTATTGTGATCTGAATTTCTACAAACAAGTAGATGAATAAATTATAAATAAATAAATTTTTCAGAAGATCAAAAGGCCTGACAAATGCCAGCCCAAATGCTCCAGACATGTCAGAAGAACACTAACTGGACTATTGTTCTGCTCTTTGCTGCTGGAGAAGGTTTTTAGAGTGGGAATGGATAGGAATACATTTGTCTGGTCATTGTCCCTCCTTCTTTCAATGTCTGTTTGATACAAACATTTGGTGTCATTTGTTTCATTGCTTATAATTATATTATATTGATTTGTTTTTAAAGTAGGTACTTAACACTGTTTCATTCTTGAAATATTATTATAGTAGAGGCTCGATAATTGAAGTGTTGAAAGTTCGAGGTTCCGTTACGTCTGGATCGCCCAACAGAAAAGCACAATGCTTGTGATATAGTTCAGTGTTGTGACACGAGAAGGGGCCGGTTGATAACATGTTTCTGAGAATGTATCCCTCGTCTCATACCTTTGGGTAGAACAGCGAGTTAAACCGCTTTGGTGGCCACATGGTCTAAGGCATCACTCTCACAATAGACTGGACTGTTGATGACGAGGAGATTGAGGTTATAATCCCGTTCGGGTGTCCTGAGCGTGGTTTTTACTAAATGGTTTCCCACACGGCTTCTGCGCAAATGTGGGTACATTTCCTATAAACTCAACATACCCATTCATGTAATTAGTACATAGGAATTTAATCTGAACAGGTAGTAAGATGAGACGAGGTATGTTAAACTTCAGTAATGTTTACGTAAGTGTGTGTGCTTTATTTACAGAGTTCAATCTTAATGTACAGTCATTGTATCTGGTATGGTCGACATGTTTTTGTAAATTTGGTTTATTGTGTAGTGACTTCTTTCCTAAGTGTTCTGAACTCACAATTTCCCTTCTCTACTAATTTCCCCCTTCATATATCGTACTACCAAAGTTCTCGGTAATCCGAGGTAGTTGCGGTCACGTACACCTTGAATTATAAAGATACTTGAATGAAATCAAATCATAAAAGAGATGAGCCTAGATATTTTCTGAATGTTTCTTTAAGCAAATATGCCATGTGGTGCTCTCTGCCAGAACCTGTTTCAACCTCTACCCATCACAACACCCGTGGAAGAGGTTTGGAATGGAGAACTTTCGCCCCTGGACCTGAAATCGAGGTGGATTGTTGTCAGGGTTGCAAGTAATGTTTCTTCTGGACGGATGTTATTATATTTCCTGTAGAGCTTACATTTCATGTCTGCACGCACTGGCGTGAAAACCAAATCCTACTCAATATTCTGCACCCATTCTCAAAACTACCCCCTCAAGGTTAAGGGTGTACTAGACAACATCAAGGACCGGAGTTTTCAGAGTCCTGGACTGGCATCAAGAATATGTTATCAAGTTTGTTTCTTAAATTTTACACAAAATTGTAGGGATACAAACTTAGGTAAAATATTACCAAAGTAATTTTGAAGTTTTAGAAATAAATCATGAAAAAAACAACTCAAGATGTTATTAAAAAAAACATGTAATATTTTAAAGGAATTAGGACATTTATATTCTAGATACAGTGACAAGGATTCAGAAAGCTCATCTCCGCGTGGTGTGTTCAACCGAAGTGGAGTGTTTGCGCTCCTTTACCTCACCTGGTCTGTGCTCGGGGACCGACACCTTTCCTCCAGCTCTTTGTTGTTACCGCAACCCTCCGCGCCCTTCTTGGGGGACCGTGGCACGCGCTGGTAGGGGTCTGCTGCCCCGTACAAGTCGGGCGTCGCACAGTTCATCAGACAGGTCTTTTGGATAATGTCCACTATCACCAGCCCGCTCTCGTTCCCGTATGTCATCCTGCAAGGGTCAGAATTCTGTTGTCCTTACCGGTAGGTCAGAATACTGTTGTTATTACCAGGAGGAGGTCAGAATACTGTTGTTCTTACCAGGAGGAGGTCAGAATACTGTTGTTCTTACCAGGAGGAGGTCAGAAATACTGTTGTTCTTACTAGGAGGAGGTCAGAATACTGTTGTTCTTACCAGGAGGAGGTCAGAATACTGTTGTTCTTACCAGGAGAAGGTCAGAATTCTGTTGTCCTTACCAGGAGGAGGTCAGAATACTGTTGTTCTTACCAGGAGGAGGTCAGAATACTGTTGTTCTTACCAGGAGGAGGTCAGAAATACTGTTGTCCTTACCAGGAGGTTATAATTCTGTTGTTCTTACCAGGAGGTCAGAATACTGTTGTTCTTACCAGTAGGTTATAATACTGTTGTTCTTACCAGTAGGAGGTCAGAATACTGTTGTTCTTACCAGGGGGAGGTCAGAATACTGTTGTTCTTACCAGGAGGTCAGAATACTGTTGTTCTTACCAGGAGGTCAGAATACTGTTGTTCTTACCAGGGTAGCTTGTGACGAAGGCTATAATGCTGGCTTTGATAAAGAAGAATCTGAATGCATTACAATCAGGAGGTCCAACATGGTAGTGACACATGTGTTCTTTCTATTATCGAAAGTACTTAGAAGCTACATTAGACCAATAAGAGTCTACAAGATGGTTGACTGGGGACTCGAAGCAGAGTGTTACGAGTCCACGATAATTAGGAGGTCCCCGGATCTGGTAGTAACGAGCATGTAAAGATCCAAAAACACGAGGCGCACTTACAGCCCGTACGACGAGTTGATGCTGAGCGCCGTGATGCTCCCGGGTAGTTCTCCATTGACAAAGGGCGTGAGGCAGACGATGTGTACCTGGAAACCTGGGGGCTTCTTCTGGGGACCTTGCCTCACACGAAGTGGAACACCCCCTTCTACTGGCGGCTGAAACAACCATAACGCACATTTGTTAGTTGCGCCAAGATAATGGAAAGGACGGTAGGATTCTAGAGTTAGTAAACCCGAATTTCCATGAACGGAAAAAGGATAGCCATTTTAAGAAAAGAAAACTCTCTCAGTTCATATGACTAGGATTCAAACCCTGACACCTCCCCATAACTAGCAATCCAGTCTTAACACTAGTGAAGTTTTAGACCGGGCAACCCCCGATGCGAGTATTAAGTGGTAGATAACAAATTGAATTTTCTTATTACAAATATGATAAATCACTTAGATTTTTTTTTGGTTAAATTTTTTTTTAAAAACTTGGAAAATGGGGTTGGGGAGAAAAAAAGCAAGGTAAATTATATTTTTATCAACATGTCTTACTAACTGTTCAGGTTATATGTATGTATATAAAATTATTCTACTAGGGTAGGAATGTGAGAGGGAGTATTTTAGAGGTAATCTAATCGCATTTGCGTGGACAGAGGGTGGCAAAACATTTAGGAAAAACAGCCCTCAGGACACCCGACCAGGATCTGAATCTCAATCTCCATGTCTTGGGACACCAGTCTAATATGAGGGTGACACCTTAGACAATTTGGCCACTGAAGCTGTAAGACAAGTTAATCAGAGTAACTAGCAACACAATTTTTGAAAATGGTGAAATCATGAGATATAAAAAACTACTTTCTCATGCCAATTATATTATTATTATTATTATTATTATTATTATTAGCACCGCGTCTTACTACCCGTTCGGGTTGTACGCACTTACGCTAGTGTGTAANGTCTTACTACCCGTTCGGGTTGTACGCACTTACGCTAGTGTGTAATGGTAGGGTGATTGTGAGATGAAATGGAGGACCTACATTTTAACGTGAGATACGAACCACGATGGAGGCCTGTCATTCCCCACATTCACAAGATGTCTTGTCAGAGATGAAGGAAGGATTTGGCAATCAGATAAATCTTTGCCGGGACGGGGGATTGAACCCCGGCCGCCAGCATAGAAGTCTGACACCTTACCCCTAGACCGCCAGGTCACCGACCCAATTATTATAAATATATTGAAAAATAAATACTGTCCAAGGACTGTACGAAAATCCTGCTGGCTGTATTATAGGGGTCCTTAAGGATATAGGCTTAACATACTTCTATTTGAAAGTTAGTTATTTATATTTGAGGTATTTTAATGTCCACTTTCTGAACCAAATGATTATATCAGCACACAAGAATTTCTATGAGCGAGAGCAAAAATGCCAACCAATTTTTTTTCGGGATAGGTATTCTAATATACCTTTCAGGATTATTTTACATGCCACAATTAGACATAAGACCGGAGGCTTTACTTCCCCCTCCGAAGAAAGTTGTGCTAAGGATTTTTATCGCTCAAGAAAAATCTGTTGGTCCCGGCTGGGTATGAACCCACAAATATCGGGTCGCGAGGTGAACACTTTGCCACAAGACCATCGGTGTCAACGTCAAATACAGTCCTTGAAGCAATCCATTGGGGAGTGGACATCAACATGATAGAAATCAGCTGGTTCCATTATCAGTGATCGGCTTCGCTGGTCGAATGGTGTAAAGGTGTCACCATTGCTTTATAGCAGACTGCCGATGTCAGGGAGATCGAGGCTCCCAGTCGGGTGTACCGAAGATGGCTTTTCTTAAATGGTTCTCCACTATCTTTCCACACAAATGCCAATACACTTCCTCTAAATTCAACCTTCCTAGTCCCCAACACATTAGCGTAATTATTACATACACGTTTAATCTGAACAGTGAGTAAGATGCACTACTAATTATTTTTGTTAAATACCCGAGTGTCGGGCTCACTAGTGAGCCAATGCCGTGAGTTTAGACCTCTCGAAGGTACAACACCTCACTACACTAAATGTGTCTCTCCTCTTTCTGGTCACTCACCAAGCTAGTGCCTCGTATGAAACTGTCAGCAAACTGCGGCCATCGTCTAACGAAGCCCTTTATAGAGGGCGTCACATACATTTGTTTACATGAAACAGTTGCAAGACTCTACCTTCTTGAGTTCCCCGTCATTCCAATCTTTGGCGGCTAGGCTGGGGCGAGGAGGGTACTCGTAATCCGGCGAACAGTCACCCTCCTCCAACGTCTCGTACACTATCGGGATCTCCAGCGTCTAAGCCATGACACACACATATGTTAGAAGGATCAATCTTTGATGTCATGCCGACGTGTCGATAGATCACGACCACAGCCGAGACTGATTCATGGCTTCACATGAAATACAACTACAGCTCACAACGAAGTTAATTATTCAAGACCCATCCTGGGTTTGTGTTTGCATATGTAATTGGTTGGTTGTTTATTAGAGTTGGGTCGATTCCACTACTCTTTGAACCTGAGTCTTTATTTTACTTTTTAATAATGAGCCCCGAATTCAAATTGGAATCTTTGAAAAAAAATTATGAACACAAGAGGAAATATAAATATAATATAATAATATAAAATACAAGAAGTAACTAAATGTTAACATTCTTTCTTATAACCCATTCATTGTAACATTCATTTGTTTAGTTAAGTGTTAAATTATTGGTCTGGGGCCTGATTGTTGAGCTTGTTCTATAATTATGTGTGTTCTGAACTGGCAATAGGCAGTATTATAGTTTTATAATCGTGCGAGTGAACCTACACATGTCTCGGCAGTGGACTCCTGCTTGCGAAACTTGAAGAGTATGACATGACAACTGGCCCCGGCCACACACAGTTTCCTGCTCTCTGGACAGAGGGAGATCAACTGAATGGCGAAGGGATCTTCGCTCAGAGATGGAGGCTTCTCAAACACCTTCGCAGTCTTTAGCTTGTACAACACCTGCAGCGTCCCAGCAGATGCGTCCCAGAACTTTATACTGCCATCCGCATGCCTGCCAACATGACACATCGTTAGCATTTGCAGGACAAAGAGCTAGTAAACCATTTGATTAAACTCCTGTCGACAAATTATCTAATGAAAGTTAAGTGTTGATAAATCCTTGATTAGAATTAACTGCTGATGAATCATCTAATGGAAGTAAAGTGTTGATGAATCTCCTGAGTATAGTGAAGTGTTGATGAACCCCTTGATGATAGCAATGTATTGATAAATCCTTTAATGATAACAAAGTTTTGATGAATCCCCTGATGATAGCAAAGTGTTGATGAATCTGTTGATGATATTACAGTGTTGATGAATCTCCCGATGATAGCAAAGTGTTGTGTACCCCGTGATGATGATCTCGTTGTAGCTGCAACTCGTGGGGCTCCACTCGCCCCCGCAAATGGGCCACTCTCGCTCGCTGAACTCTGGTCGCTGGCTCCCAGACCTCTTGTTGCCCCGCGTCCCCACGGAGTAGAAGGCGGGTATGAGGTCCGAGGGGCAGTCGGCCAAGTAGGTGCAGCAGGTAACGGCGCTCTCGTGCAGGTCCATGGGGTATGGGTTCTCGAAGCAGGGATAACCGGGGGTCAGGAGGTCGATCACCACAAGGTCATTCTGTAGGAGGACCACGATCCCGTACGGGTCCTGGAATTCTGCACAGGACATTTAAGATCAGGGTCGGGGGGGAACATTATCTGTTTAGAGTTACCAAACATTGAAGTTTTTGAGGGGCTTTATCCATTAAGCCAAAGAGGGGACCATCCCCTACCCCATGAAATGTTTTGAGAATTGGATGACTATAGAAGTTATTTATAGTTTGATGCAAGATCATCTTTCAGCTTTATATTCGAGAATATCAGAGGGGAGCAAAATAAATCTCCCCCCTCAATGTTTAGAATAATGTACGCCAGAGAGAGACAGTAAAACTAACTAATCCAAGGGAGGAAAATGAGGAGAGTGAATATCAAGACACGGCTCATCGCGGCAACACTTGAAAATAAGCCCACGCCATGGGGCAAACGTGTACTGCCCTGGAATAGAACCAATTCTCCCCCGAGAGGATGCCGAGAGAGTCTCACCGCTGTTCCAAGGACTCTCGCAGAGTGTGACGAAGTCGACGACGTTGTTGTCCATCTCGAGGACTGTCGTGGTCTTGCCGTGGATAACAGTGATGCTGGGGGTGCGGCCCGCCTTGTCATAGGTCAGACCTCCGGAGAATATCACATACGCTTCCCTGCACACACATGGATACAGTCAGCATACAGTATAACATATGTACAGCCATCATAAAATGTCACATACATACAACCATCATACAGTATCACATGCATACAGTCAGCATACAGTCATCATAGAGTCCCACATACTGTCAACCATCATACAGTGCCCCATACATAGAACTGTCATACAGTATCACATATGTACCCCTGTACACTCATGGATACAACCATTATAACACTCCTCACCTCACACTGTCTCTTGATGGTGTAAGACAACCAAGCTAGGAATTGTTCACACTCAACTATTGGTTAAATTCTTTAGTCAGGCACGTTTTTAATCTGCCGCCATTAGTTTGAGGGTCAGCCACCAGGATGGAGCTATCATCATTACAACGGTACCAAAGTTGTTTAGATCTGCAGCCGAGTGTTGGGGTTGTATATTCTTGTTTAGGCTTGTATTCTCGCTGTATTTGAGACCACGTGTTGTGAAAAGGTGGTGTATTATTTATTACACCTTGTGTAACATAGCAATAGGTATGTAGAGCCTAGGCATAGAGGGTATATAAAGAGTTCTTAGAAATCAAATTATATGGTCCTGTACTTTTCAAGTCTGAGAGGGGGGAGGGGGGTTCCCAGACCAAAGAGTTTCAACCCGCGGAACTAGACGCACCAGGGATGATGCCAATAAAACAAACACAGTAAATGTTAATTGTTCGGAACTAAATCAACTTAAATAAGAACTACCCTCTTCCTCAATGGATGAATTGTCCAAGGGGTAACTTTTGCAGTAGACTGGACTGTCATTGAAGTAGAGATCCTTTATTATTATTACTAGTAACTTATTATTTACTGTCATTTACGTTTATTATATTTAGCGATGTTAAAGCTATTCACCGATTTTGAAAGAAAGTAATGTTATCTGCAGCTGTCACTTTTAATAGATGTTATCATTAGTTATAAAATGACATTAATAATATTGTAACACCCGCCTCAGTGGCGTAGTTGGCTAACGCGCTTGTCGTGTTGAGCTCGACTGCCGAGGACGGGGATATTGAGGTTCGAATCTCAGTCGGGTGAACTGGGGGTGGTTTTTCCTAAATGGTTTTCCACGCCAATGCGGGTTCACTTCCTCTAATTCAACCTTCCCAATTCCTAATCCATTAGAGTAATTAGTACTTAAAGCGTATAAACCAAACGGATAGTAAGACGCGGTGCTAAATATTATTATAAAAAATATTGTAACATTCTATCAATGTTGGCCGCAAAGAAATATGTTTGAATATTCTATATTATTCTTCCAACAATAATCAGGGTACAGTTTGCCTCGTCTTACAATTAAGCAAAACCGTGTGACAAATAAACAATCAACTTATAAAAACAATAATAATTAAAACCGACTTACAGGTAAACTTAATAGTTAGTTTACCTTCAGTGATTCCTTCATTCACACATCCATTCCAAAATATATCATATACAAGCCAGTGGTTTGAATATAATTCAGGTGTAAGTTGTTTATTTCTAAATTGTACCCAACTTTACTGCCACTCAAATGCGAACACATTTCCTCTAAATTATACCTTACTCATCATCGCCCACATTAGCGTAAATGTGGCTAATACCCCGGGTGAGTTGTAAGAGTTAGGGGTTGGCGACCATATTATCTTGTTTCAGAGAATATCTCCGCTCACCCTGTTCTAGAAGATTTCCATTCGACCTTCTGAATAGGCTTGCAGGTCTCCATCTTGCCTTCCTTGTTAGGTTTGGCTGGAAACACAACAGCCCAATTAAACATTACATTCACCGCTAGATGGTTACTAGATTATAGAGACCAGTATGTTCCTAGACATGACATTCACCGCTAGATGGTTACTAGATTATAGAGACCATTGTGTTCCTAAACATTACATTCACCGCTAGATGGTTACTAGATTATAGAGACCATTGTGTTCCTAAACATGACATTCACCGCTAGATGGTTACTAGAT
>CABFOV010001316.1:0-57408 GCA_902141375.1 Timema poppense
CGATATATAATATCGATTAGTTTCCCTGCATTGCTTTTATTTGATTACTCCTGGTTGGGTGTTTATTGTAATTAATGCACCTACTACTAATCACACACGTGGGCACGTGTACGAGGATGCCAGTCTTGTCTTGATTGATATTAAAGGTGAAAACACAAATAGGACCTAGGTTGTGTTTTTTTATATAAACTTATTTTTAACCATTCTCTACGCAATTGTGGGTTCAACTCTTCTAAATTAGATTCTACAATACTCAACCCTACTTCATCCGTGTGAATAAGCGGACAACTTGGATGGGCAGTAAGGTTTGAAGAACAAAGGGAAAAATAATATTTATTAAGTGTTCTGTTTTACATGTCCAATCCTTTTTGTCAATGAACCTGGACCACCAATGCACACCGTCCTCTGTCTCTTCCTTTATTTACCAGAATGTTATCCTTTCCTTCATGTCATCAAATATTTGAATCCTCCTTCTTCCTAAGATCCTCTTTCCCTCAACCTTGCCTTCTATAACGTCGTGCAGAAGACAGTTCCCCCTAAAAATATGTCCGATCCCGTAGACTTTTTACCGAAGAATCACATCTAAAATTGTTCTCTTCTCACCCACTCTTCTTAGGCTTTCATTATTTATCATCCTGTCTGTACATCTGATCTTCTCAAGTCTTATCCAGCGCCACATTTCAAAGTTCTCCAAGTGTTTATTTTCCATCTTCCCAAGAGTCCAAGTTTCTGCTTCATATAGCAGGATTCTCTAAATGCAGCGTTTAACCAGTTTCTTCTTCAGCTGCAAGCTCTACTTGCTGGTTAACTGTAGCCACTTCTTGTTGATGGTCATGGCCATCTTTGACCTAATTTACTTGATGCAATAGGCATCCTTTGTCAGCAGACTTCCCAAGTACTAGAACCGCTTTATGTTTTTCAATTCCTGGTTTCCAATTCACTGGCTCTTCAATTTTTGAAATCCCCATTACTTTTGACTTCTTAATGTTTATCTTTATGCCATATCTTTTCTTTGTTTCCACCAGCTGGTCCATAATTTCACGCAAATATTCTACTCTATTTTTGCCAGCAATGCTTGGTTTTAATCTGAAAATCTAAAATCCGTTCTGATACCCAAATTGCTTTGACTCTTAAGAATTACTTAAGCAGTGCACCGATGGGGCTATTATATGTCCTTACACTTAGAAGATAGCACAAAGAAGAATCTCACTAATTGCAAGATGGATTTGGGCTTTCATATTTAATAAGTTAACTCCCCCTTTTATTGTTGACTATTCTACTTTGCTTAGCTATGCGCTTTCAATTGGTTATACTTTTTTATATATATTTTTCGGAATAGGTAAATATTTTTATTTATTTTAGTGATACCCGCTCCTGTTGCCAAATGGTCTAAGGCATCACTTTCATGTTAGACTTACCTACTGAAGATAGGAAGATCACGTTTCGAATCCCGATCGGTTCTATAGAGGATGGTCTTTCCTAAACGGTTATCCACTGTTCTTAAACGCAAATGTAGGTAGATTACATTTTAGTTGATTTCACTCTAATCTCTAATCTATTAAAGTGATGATCATTATATGCATATAGTATAAAGGTGGTAGGAAATGGTGATAAAATGAATAGTACGACACAATCACATTAACTTTCTCATTTTGTGTATTATACCTTTGAGGAAAATTTTCAAAAAATGATTTTTAATAAACTATTTTTAAATACTTTTTTATAATGAAACAAACCCATTATTTGGTTTATCACAATAAAAATAGTATCTTTAATATCAAAAACTGTCCCCATATACGTTACACATTTTAAGCTCAATTTTAAAAGCCTATTTGGAAAATTTCATATTTTATATAATTTGTCATATGTAACTATTTTTGGATTAATTAACTTTAGAAAAATTAAGGCACATTATTTATTATGATATAAAACAGTCCCCTGATACCTATTTTGAATAAAATTGGTATAGAATTTTCCAAAAATTTTCCAAATTTCTAACAATCAGTTTTTAGTGAGATTCTACCCAAAAACAAATCTACAGTATTATTTGGGAGAGCAAAAGTGCCCAAATATTAATTCAATCAATAATATTAGAACCATTCTAAAAGAGTTAAAATAATTCAAAAATTAGTAATCAGCAATCCACCCTTAAGAATGTTTACCCCTAAAATTAGTATACAGTGTTATGAGTCATGTCAAACAAGCCCTATATATCCATTTTAAACCAAAATACTAGATAAATTATAAAAGTATTCAAGTATTTGAAAAAATAATTTTTAATAAACTATCCACATTATAATTTTTTACCCAAAAATGAATACACCCATTTGGAAACAAATCTGAAGGGGCATTTAAAAATATATTTCAAGTTTTTCTAAATTAATCAGTATCAGTGAACTACGCAACAACTAGTTTTTACTCCAAAAACATTGCTATATAGTGTTATTTGTAATATCAAACACTCCCAAGATATATATTTGAAAAAAAGAAGTCCTAGATATTTTAAAATTATTTCAAGTTTTAAAAATCATTAGTCAATAAACTTCTAATAAATGAGTTTTTACCCTATAGCGATTTGAACGAAATCAGAAGGTCCATATTTATTGAAAAATCAGTCATCAGTAAACTACCCATTAATGATTTTATAACCCGAAAACAATTAAATCATGTTATTTGTCATTTCAAATATTACAGAGATACCCATTTTGAACCAAATTGTTAAAACCATATGTGAAATGTTTCAAGTTTTTGGAAAATAAGTCATCATTAAACTTCCAAAGAAGTACCACAAAAATTATACGATGTTATTTGTCGTGCCACACAATCACCAGATATACATTTTGAACAAAATCATTTTAACTATTTTCAAAATATTTAGAAATTTTACAAATTTCACATCGGTAAACTACCCCTCAACTAATCTTTTCCCAAAAACAAATTACATACTTCTATTTGTCATGACAAACAAATCTTATATACGCATTTTAAACTAAATCGTTATAATAATTTTTGAAGTAAAATAGAATTTAAAAAATCACTTAACAGTAGGCCACCCTTTATTTGAGGGCTAGGGTCAAAATAAAATAAAATTCCCTATAAAATCCAAATAATCAAGTTTGAATAAAATCCATATCACCGTTTCGGATTCGTGGCCAATGGACAGAAAGGATCTAAAATCCTATTTTTTGTGTTCAAGGTCACATTAAAGTAAAAATTCAGCATAATCTCGAGTTAGATTTTATTTCGTGGTTAACATATTTTTTTTCTTGTATAAGAAAGTAAACATTTTTAGTGATGATGGCTAATTCTGCTTGTCAACCTATTTTAGACAGTTTAAAAATATATATGTATATGGTATTTTACGTGTATTTTCTAAAGTGACTTATTATACTAATACATGATCTGCAAGCTAACATAATTTTATAACAAACGAAACATTCAGTTCCCGAGTCATTAATTTATCACTGGGAAAGTGTTGTAAGCTAATGTCTCAATGCGTAGGGAAAAAAAAAATGAGTGTTTAACTTTGATAAATAAATCTCAATTAGAATAGGTGAAACCCACCTAGGTGGCGTAGTTATCTAACGCGCTTATCGTGTTGAGCTAGACTACCGAGGACGGGGAGATCAAGGTTCGAATCTCAACTGAGTGAACTGGAGGTTTTTTCCTAAATTGTTTTCCACTCTCCCGCCACGCAAATGGGGATTCACTTCCTTTAAATTTAACCTTTCCTATTTCTAGTCTATTAGTGTAATTAGTACTTTAGCGTATAACTCGAACGGTTAGTAAAACTTGGTGCTAAATAGAAAATAAAAAAGAATAGCTGAATAGGCCTACATAAAAAAGTTGCTTTTATAATGACAAACATTAAGTCTAATTACGGCGAATCATGCTTTTAATATGACTACAACATTTATATTAGAATTTACATAATTAGAATAAACATAATTCGAAGCCTAGATATTGTGCAGGTGCATTTTAAAAATTACTACAATGTAAGTTTGGTGCATGCGCAGAAGAAAACAATCTGGTTCCCCTTCGAACAGTGCCGCGCCAGAGTAATACCCCTTCCTCCCCGATCCCCCACGTGTTCTGTTACCCACCCCTCTTTCTCTTCTCTCCCCTTACCGAGGACTGCAGGGGCTGGCTCCCCTCCTTACACCCCGCTTGGGTATGCCACCATCCCCCGCACCCCCCAAGACCTACCAAGACTGCGTCTTCAACGTTCGCCCGGAGCACAGTACCGGAGTCGACCGGAGTTGCCCTCGTGGTCGAAATAAACAAACCAAACTCTCTCCGGAGTTACCGTTTTATTTCCATTCGTGTTTGTAGCTGAGGAACAATAAATGTACACTAATCGCTCGTGTAACCGCTGTGAAGAATTTGTAAATCAAGAATTAATTAACAAAATTAAAAGTGCCAGCCTATTTTTATAATCAAAGAGACAGTTAATTCAACCTGCACCAATATAATATAAATAAAGGGTAAGTCAAGTCAGTGATATTTTTATGGGTGCATAAATGTTTATTCTTGAGACATATTCATATTTTTAAATTGCTTTTATTTAGTTTTAAATGAGATGTAAGTAAATAACTTCAAGTCAAATATGTGTTTTGACAAGTTTTTTTTATGTCGCAAATAATAAAGTATATTCTGTTTAAAAGGATAGATTTGTGTTTAGAAAATATTTAAGTAATTTGTTTGTGGAAGTTAAGCTTGAGATCATTTTTCAGGATTATTCCAAAGCTCTCATATATTATACATCGAAATTTAGAACTGTTAAAATCCCCTGTCATGAAGATGGTTTAAAGGAAGTGCTTATTATTTGTTTACAATTCTGTACCTTTTTATTATTACTATTCTATTAAAATTAATTTGTTAATCATGAGATTTTGTGAGATGAAAAGTGACGGAAAAATTAAAGCTTATCTCGAGTACGCCTTTAAAACTGCTATTGCCGGTAATGTCTTTAGGAACAATCTTCAACTTCCTGTAACTGCTCCCTTAATTAGTGTGAATATTAAACCCTTCTTTGATGTGGATTAATTAATTTAAGGAGTTTTGACACCAGCTGAAAGGAAGTTTACTCACAGCCGTATTATGTACTAAACATTAGGGAGAAGAGTGAAATTATATATTACTGTTAATATTTATATTCTAACAAAATAATTAGTTGGTTTAAGAAATTAAAAACTCATATTCTTTTTTTTAATAAGTTTTTAGTAAGTTTTAATAGAGGAATAATTGATTTCTAGGAGTCACCATTAAGAGATAAGATTAGGGTATTTAATTATGTTTTTTTATTATTTTAAAATAATCTTGAAATTAATATTAAACTGTTATGATATTAAAACAATTCTAAATTCTTAGTTAAACGTAAGTGGACAATTTTTTTCTCTCTAAAAACTTGCTATTAAATGTTTCATCCATTGACAGATATTCAACGAACAAGAACAAAAAATGTATGTAATATATATATATATGATACAAGCTTTACTTTAGATTTTATTTTTTATTTAAGAATAAGAACTTACTTTTACCAAATTAATAAACTAAAAATATGAAATTAGTAAAAAGTAATAAAGGTTATGTGCTCGTATATAAATTAAACAAAATCTCAATTACAAATAATTTGCAAATAAAATGAGTTGCAAGAGGTACTGAAATCTCTTTTGAAAGAAAAATAACACTACTAACATTATATAAGCATAACATTTTTTTTTGTTAAATCACAGTGAACTGGTATGATCGATTTTTAAAGTGTCGCCAACACATCTGAGGGCTAGCGAGTAACGTATCGTGTGAAAGTTCCACCAGAAAACATGCACAGTGGTATTGCCAGTCTGTCCGAAGCGACCCAAAGTGGCACGCTCAGACAGAACCCGGGCACGAGTGCCACAGTGGCATGGCTACCCCTACCATTCCACAACGACAGTGGCATAGCGGGGGCAGCCACAGGTCTAGGGATAGTCCAAGCGGGGACCACCGCCGTTACCACAGCGGGGAGCTCAACCCTCTCCGAACAACCACCGGAAATGATCGCGACCACTTGGGAAGATCTCTTACCCCTCATATTCAAAGGCCTCATCATGGGGACGATCATCGTCGGTGCTGTCCTCGGGAACGCTCTGGTCATCATTAGCGTGGTGCGCCACCGGAAACTACGCATAATAACAAACTACTACGTGGTCTCCCTCGCGATGGCTGACCTTCTGGTAGCTCTGTGCGCGATGTCATTCAATGCGAGCGTAGAGCTCACCGGCGGGAAGTGGCTGTTCGGGTATTTCATGTGCGACGTGTACAACTCTTTGGACGTGTACTTTTCGACAGCGTCCATCCTCCACTTGTGTTGTATCAGCGTGGACCGGTACTATGCCATCGTGCGACCGTTGGAGTATCCGATAACGATGACTCACAACACAGTATCCTTCATGCTGGCAAACGTATGGGTATTACCAGCGCTCATCTCCTTTACCCCTATATTCCTCGGCTGGTACACCACCCCGGAACACAAGGTGTTCCGTCTTACCAATCCCGACCTGTGCATCTTCGTGGTTAATAAATATTACGCCATAATATCTTCCTGCGTCTCTTTCTGGATCCCGGGAATCGTCATGGTCACTATGTACTGTAGGATTTACAAAGAAGCTGTGCGTCAGAGGAAAGCGCTTTCAAGGACCTCCAGCAACATTCTGCTCAACAGCATCCACCAGCACCGCACCAGTCAGCACAATCGCCATTCGCACCACTATTTGCACCCCAGTGACGGTGAGCTGCAGCTGCCATCCAGGATGAGCGGCATCAGCACCACGAGTCGGCAGTCGTCGTCCGAGTCGTACCCCAGGATCAAAGCTACTGAACTTAACGCAAACGGTGAGCCTACTTAATATTATTTTGCATAGCGTTAACCCCTCACTCTGTGGAACTGTTTACAATTACTGTAGATTTGAATTTGTTTATTTTGTTTTATTTAAATGTTATGTTCACCCATGATCATGTGGAAAAATACGTCAGTCTCGTCTTGCATAATTTTGTGGATATTTTAATATTGGGGTTAAAATCCAATCTACGTGTACTGAGATTTTTTTTTCCATTATTATTTCTCAACCCCCTCCCTTCTCCCACGCCCCACGTAAACGTGGGTACTAAAAAGCTCTCTGGCCTTAAGGAAAGTGAAAATTCAAGTCCGCCAAGACGTAGGCTATCCTGAGACAATTTCACCCAATCCCTAAACTGACACCCAGCCTTCATATTAAACAACAAATAAACATTATCCTCTCATCGGTGTCTTGGCCTACCAATAGGTCATGTTCAGTCATATTCCACGAAAATATATATTGTATCCACGCCTGACATCACATATACGTGTCACACGACTTCAAACTTCCCGCCTTGATTATCCTTGATTTGTTTGGTGATAACTACCTTGAGGTTCTTCATATTGAAACTGTCTCCATTCTCGTGTTTCTTCATCCCTCTTAGGCCAAAATATATCCATCAGAACTTTGCTCTCAAAATCTAGAAATTTACTCTCTTGGAACAAAATGAGATAACGCGTTTGACAAGAGGGTATACTACTTATAAATTATACCTTACTCATTCCTATCACAGAGGTGTCAATACATCCCAGACGAGAAGAAAGATTCTTATTTTAGAAATAGGCTAATATTATAAATATAGTTTTTACTAAGGGAGACGCCTCGGTAAGCGATAAATTACCACTCAAACGTTCAGCTCTAATACAATACATAGTTCGATGATGAATTATTTCAAGATAAGTTTCCCGAATAAATATAGTCAAAAGATTCCAACAATACATTTTTAGACATTTTATGGAATGGAAAAAATGTTTGAAAATATAACACTAGTTCATTTTCAACAACATTTTAAGCATATTTGCAGAGATTTGAAACTAGGCTAGACGAAAAAGGACTCTAGGTTTAGCCTTTCTCTAACAAATAAGCTTATATTAATTTTTTGATAGGTCCACAAGAGAACATTTTTAGATACCTAAGAACTAGCAGCAAGCTTTCTTCCATACTTTGATATAAGAAGTTGCATAGTTTATTTCCCCTTCTTTCTTATTGACATGTAAAAGGTTGATTTGTGGATTTAGGACCAAAGGGAATATAAGCTTTGACAAAATAAAGAAGTAGTTCCAGAAAACGACACAGACATTATATTTCAAGCCGTGTGGCCTGACAGCGATTGATATTTTCTCACTGATCAAGGCGTCTGTCCTAAGCCTCTGCTGAAATGTAATAATAACAGTTTCCTCAGATGATGCATTCGACGACTAAGTGACTCTTCCTCGTCTTCTAGAATTCAAGCTTTTAAGAGGAAACAAATTAATATAGCTAATAAAACTCTTTATGCTCACATATGAACTAAGTTTTCACTTTAACTATAATATGTATTTGAGTTATTAAATAATTATATATAAGAACATTAATTTGAGAGTGTACCACCTATTATTTCAGTAGAATTCCCTGTCCATGTCCTAGAATATTTAGACCAAGCTAATGACTAATGTGAAGTAAATGATAATATTTTCATTATTACCAATCTTTTAGTTTGGAAACCATTGTCTTGTTCCTATAATGTAGCTCAATATATCGATGAACAAAACACGTTTCATATTAGCAAAACAATGCGTTTTAAAACAAAATGGGACTAAAAAGAACTGTTTTATATTAAGAGATTCATATATAATTTGTCGGAATAGGTAAACTTGGATTTTAGCTTGTTACAATTGAAAACTTATTCTGTGTTAATGTGTTGCAGAAAACCTTATTTATCAGTTACCTATCGATATATGAAGCTTCTCCTTGTCTAAAACACAACGCGAGTTTCAATAGACTTTATCCCAGTTTTATCTTAAAATTGATATTTATTAAAAACTTGCAGAATTTGTGAAACGAAATAATAGGTCTATACAATGTTTTAGAAGCCCTACACCAAATATCACAAATGAAATAATAAACACTATTACTTACTCCATTGCATTAGAAACTAGGAACATTATTACAGAAAAATCGAGAAAATAGAAATATCTTTATCCATAAGAAAGTGTAAGAACCAAATTCATTTCCCAATATCTGAATTAAAAAGTTATATAAATATATTTGCTTATAGCTCAGAAATTATTGGTTCTATTAAAATATATTTCAAACAAAATATGTATATCTTTAATAGTACTACAAATTTACGACGACAAGTTATTTCGTATCTCAAATAGTTGTGGAGAAATTATGAAAATTGGAAAATTCCCATTATGTAAAGTAGATACCCTCAAAGTAATTTTCATATGAAAATGATAAATGGCATATTATTTATAATGATTAAAAGTGCTTAGATATGGAATTAAATCAAAATCGTTAGAGCAAAATTTCAAGAAAATGCATATTTTCTCTCATTTTGGCCTTATATATCCTGATCTTAAATATAGGATTAAATATGTAATTTCAAAAATCCCTTGGGGGTACTTTATGAAAACCCCAGATACTAGGTTTTAGCCCAATTGTTAAAATAGTTTCGGCTCTAACCCGAGGTATACATAGACATACTGCGAAAACCTCCTTATTTTGTTTCAGGGGGCCATGAAACTTCGACATTTATCAAAATATCAAGTTCAATTTTTTTTTTAAGATCAAAATAATTTCTTTCCAAGGTGTCGAGATAAAATAAATTTAAAAGTGGAATTTAACTCATTTTACGTTATATTACCTACAGTAGCCTCATGGCTTATTTGGTGCTGACTGACAGCTCACAGCTGACTTCTGATAGTCAACATTTAGGTATAATACCTAAATTTTGACCGTCTGAAGTGACAGCTGCTAAACACATGTTTTTGTAGATCATATGGTCCGGCGTAGGGATACATAATTTGGTTTAGTAACATTTCAAAGCTTTTAGCTGTCAGCTGTGAGCTGTCAGTCAGCATCAAAGAAGCCATAGGGCTACTGTACTAGCAGATATTTCCGTGCGCAACGCTTTTCTTTTCTTCAAACAAACTAAAAAAGCTATTCATTCTATTTAATCAAACCCGGTTTTTATAAACTTAAAAACTTCTAATCAAGATTTGAAAATTCCAGCTTCAATTTGAACATGTTGGTGCTCAGGGGCTAGTAATATTTAAATTTCAGCCCTCTGCTTA
Source organism: Timema poppense (assembly GCA_902141375.1). Classification (NCBI taxonomy): domain Eukaryota; kingdom Metazoa; phylum Arthropoda; class Insecta; order Phasmatodea; family Timematidae; genus Timema; species Timema poppense. The sequence goes on from CABFOV010001316.1 coordinate 10,157, forward strand.
TGTATGTTAGACATCGTGCAATAATCATAACAGACAAACGAATAATCTCTTAAATGTATTAATATAGATTAAAAAAATAAAATGGTAGTGCGCATTATTAATTTTATTACTATTATTATCGTAGAGGTACTAAGCGGTGTGACAAGGTACACCACTACATTGTACTCGGCATTGAAGGGATTCAACATGTGTGGTAAATATGATCCATGGAAGGTTTAGGATACCCAATTCAACAAACAACTGACTGTTTCCACACGTCATAATGGATTGAAGAAGAGCTTATATTTACAATTTTCAGGAATATTAATTGTGGGCTTAAGCTACTATTGTAATGAATCAAATAACCGAAGCTATCATTTATGCATTCTAGTGAAGATAACACCATTTATACATAATATTCTGAAAATTGAAAAATGACACCTGGCCACGGGAATCGAACCCGGAACCTACGGCTAAGTACGCCAATACTCTTACCACTGAGCTATCCAGGATTAGCCCAGTGCCCAAGGTCATTCTTCACTCTTCACTCATAATTTAAGGCAGAGTCTATGATGGACGTGCGGAAGTCATCAGCTGCAATAACATATGCCAATCACCGGGTCGTGGGTGGCTGCGTTGTCTGATTATATAATCACGTATTTATAAGCTGATGACTTCCGCACGTCCATCTTAGACTCTGCCTTAAACTATGAGTGAAGAATGACCATGGACACGGGACAAATCCGGTATAGCTCAGTGGTAAGAGCATTGGCGTACTAAACCGAAGGTCCCGGGTTCGATTCCCGCGTCCAGGTGTCATTTTTCAAATTTCAGAATATGATACTATTGTAATATCACTGATAACGTTTCATGAAACTTTCAGCTACACCTAGTTTTATAAAAAGAAGCCCTTATCCAAGAAATCAGGTCCACTAGCGTAAATGTTCTAAATGTCAACATAACTACTATGGTTGATAAATTTAATAATTAACAGTTTAAGAAAATAAAAACTAGATTAGTTATTTAATAAAGTGCATGATTATATTTAAATAGACAATTCAAATTTAATTTTCGCAATTTGTTTAGTACTTAATGTAGAATTTAATTTTGCATTATTAAACTTATAGCCAGATAATTTAAATGGCATTACACAAAGATTAATTTAATCCCATTTTAAAATTTTAAAATTTCTTTTCTTATTTTAATACAAATCATTTTTGAACTATTATGATAAATGCACGAAAATCTTAAGTATGTTATCACACGGAAAGCACAGATTGAGGATGATAATTTAGAGATTACTGTGAGCAACATATCATTTGGCATGGTTAATGAGCTTAGATATTTAGGAAACATTTTAACTAGCAATAAAAATATTATAGTGGAAATAATGAAAAAAACACAATCGGGAAACGTACGATTTACCCAATCAGTTTAAGTTGTTTATATCTACCATGCTTTAAAGGACTATAAAGTTAAGAATATACAAAACAATAGTTTTACCGGTTGTTCTCTATGGTTTTGAAACATGGTTTCCTACCTCACAAGAAAAAAATGACTGTAGGATGCTCGAAAACTAGGTGCTTATGAATATATTTGGTTCAAAAGGGATGAAGATATTGGTTAGTGGAGAAGGATAAATAATGCTGAGTTACGTATTATAAGATTACAAAATATTGTACTATTGTATTATCTTGACTTTATATATTATTTATGTTGCTATCTAATGCAACCAATAAGAAATTACCCTTACATTAATTTACTAGACTTGTGGTTTAATAATATTTATTCTACATAATACTATAAATAATAATCCCTGATTGTATTTTACCATTCATCCAAAATATAATATTCATTGACTTGTTAATCAAGCAGCGATTCACTTTGAATACTTTTAATCTGAGCATAGCTATATATTTTTCTTATTAATTATTAAAATAGGTAGTGATTTATGTGAAATGATATAAAGAAAGCACTCATATAAATAATGCGATCTCACGATAATTAATTCAAAAGCAAAAAACCAATATCTAATTAAATCTGCTGCCATGGCAGAGTTTAGAGCTAAGACCTCATCCCAACACAAAAATAAATATTTTAGAAAAAGTTTTGAGGCTCAACGTTTTGAGATGAATATTGTGGTTTGGTGAGAACATCTTTAAGCTCATTTAAATCCCTTTGTTTGGATTTTCAAAGTTTAATTCAAGCGTAATTAACACTATGCATACAAAATACTCCCGTAATTATGAAGAACAAACTTTTCGCTCTTATTTTTGTTATTTTTAGAAATTTACAAGCCTGGGATTTGTTTAAAAATAACATGAACTTTATAAATATTCGTATAAATATTGATATTACTATTAACGGGTTTACCCCTTACCTTTTAATCACAAATACCATATTATTAGGAATCGTAACAAAACAAAATTTATACAAATCAACTTTCTTGCCTAAGTCATATGGCTTGTAGAAAGGTCCAACGTAAAATAAAATGTTTTGGCAATTTTTGTTCAAATCTACTTATTTTTTTAGAAACCTCAACCACTTTTTTTTTATTAAAATTTGGAACCCTGTTTTTATAGCATACCCACATCTATCGAATAATATGAATTGTACATTCATTGCATCTTCGTTATTGAACATGGGTAAACTTTTATTTAATAATCATCGAATAGAAGTATTTTTAACAGTTTGTTGGAACTCCAGAAATTGCTGTCGAAGGAAACTGTGGTTTTCTGAAACTGTAACTTTTCATTTTAATATCTTTAAATATGTGTCAATCTTTGCTAAATAAAATTCAACGTGGTTTTTTTAATCTATGAAAATTGGTTAAGACAGTGTTACTCTAATTATTAATATTAAGAAGTGTTTTAAAACGAAGCATTGTAATCAACACGCAAACACAAGAATTTACTAATACAACTCAGAAAATATATTAGCTCTTAAAATGGGGATGTAGGGAACGTAATAAAAGGGCATTGTTTTTGAAATTTTTTAAAACAAAACATTTTTTAGGGTGAAATAGATCAAATATTACTAACGTGGAAACTTATAGATTCATTTTCATTACATGGTGATATCGAAATTTGTTGAATATCTCTCACGAGAATAGCGGCATTGGATGAGAAATTTTTTAAATCTAAAGTAATCATTAAATTCCAAGACACCCTTGACAGAAATTCAACAAGAATAATATTAAAATCTACGTTTCTACTCGAGAAACATTTGATTTATTTGGGCCAACAAAATTTTTTTTCTATCAAAACTGCAAAAATACTTCATTTAACTTGCGTTCTCTAAAATCCCACCTTAAGACAACACACCCGGCCTTTGGAGTGAGAATTTCTATATGTGTATACAAAGACAGCTCCATACAAAAATGACAAGTTATTTTAAGCTTCGTATTTCTACTCGGAATCAAATTAGCATCTACAGAATGTCATTCAAATTAGCCACAGGTCAATAAGGCTGAATAGAAATACAAATGTATGATCATAACTAATCACAATAATTAGATATCAACGGATAAGAGAAATATATTTGACATGAGAAATATATTACATCATACCATTTTTCCTATACCCACTCAAACATTGGTGTGACGTGCCTTGTTTAAAGGATTAGCAGAACTTGATATGCATGACTTGTCAAATTAGGAAAGAGTGAGGGAGAACACATCACAAGTACAGCTTTGAAAAACTTTAACCCAGATCAGTGGCCGGATTATCTAAGGCGTCTATCTCACAAATAGACTAGGCTGCTGATAATGAGGAGATTGGGGTTCGAATCATGGTTGGGTATGCTGTCAGTGTTTTATCTTAAATGGTTTTCTATTAATTCTCCACAAAAATGAGGGTACTATTCCTCTATCTTTTAACTTTACTTGTTCCTAATACACTTTAATTTTATTTTACCGCCACGTTTTACTACCCGTTCAGACTATACATATATATATGCTATTGAGATAGGTGGGAGAGAGAAAACACTTTAGAGGTAATCTACCCGATATTGTGTGGAAAGATAGTGGGAAACCATTTATGAAAAACAAGCCTTAGTAGACTCACCATGATTCAAAATCTGATCTCCTGGTGTTCAGCAGGCCAGTCTAACACGCGGGTGACGCTTTAGACCATTCGTCCACTAAAGTGGGTAGTATAATTGGTTCATATATGTATAGCCCGATGAGTATAGCAAGATGAAAACAAATCACGCTTTGCTTACTCTGAAAACTCTTCACGATAAAATGTTCAACTCAAAGTGATCCACCGATAGTTTTAATTGAGCAATTGAAAGTTTTTCTCATATCTGGATGTCTGACGATATATTACCGAACGGGTGCAATTTTTTATAAATTTTTTACACACTCAATTCAGATAAATGTAGTTATATTTGTTTAAGTTCAACCTTATATTACTGTTTCTCTAGATTAGATAGTTGGTGCCACTGATAGCAAGATATGACATGGAAGCGTACTAATGAAAACATATTGTCATTAGTTTATTACACATTATTCGCGGTATATTTGTATTTTCTTGACAATTGAAAAGCTACTAGCTATATAAATAATATGCTGTCACTTTTGCAAGTGAAATACCTATACAACACTTGACAAATTTGATCTACATTCTTCTTCTCGTCCAATTTTTTAAATTCCTATTAGTAATATTTAACTAACAGAAACATATAAAGTTACCTTTCACGCACAGAGCATCTGAGACTTCCTGAATTACAAAAATATCCTTTCTTTTATGTACCTTCTATAAATTTCTTGGAAATATCTAAAAACAAACCTTCACAAATGATGAATCAACGTTATTAACTATTTTCAAAAAGGCTGAATTTATTATATGAATTTAATCATTTTACATAATAATAAAATTCACTAACTGATGATTTGTTTAAATAGTGTGCAACATTGTAAATGTTTATCAATTTGATAGTATAGATTATTGCTTTAATTACTAGATAAGATTATTAAATGAACAAAATTAATTATATTTAATCAGAAAATACTCGTGTGATATTTGTGTTTTTTATATTTGATTACTTTTATGTTTTATTTTATCACCACTTGTTATATTATTTAATTACTTTGATTAATAAGCCTTGTCTTGTTTGATTTGCCAATGATGAATAAGACAAAATTGGAATATCTGCCGGGGATGTTGAGTATGGCTTTTCCTATTTAGTTTGCTACACTCCTCCTACGAAACTCCAGGTACATTTCCCCTAAATTACACATTTTTTATCTCCAACCTATTAATTTAATTATTTAGGTAGCTCTAAAGGGTTCAGAACATGTATATGATGGTCTGTTACAGATTCGCCAGTACAAACTAAAACATTAATTAATGAAAATATATTATTTTAACAAAAGCTTCAATAAGAAAGTTGCTATTAGACAAATACATCAGTAAATATATATATCATACTCGCTTTGCTCGTTGGGGGCTACAAAGAAAGGTACGTACCAGCTTTGAAGTTCCTCCGCCATTTTGAATTTATTTCGGGGGTTGATTTTTACAAGCTAGACGCTATAAGTTGGCAAAATATCAAGTTTATAGCTCATCTAGAAGTGGCTAAACATTAAAGTCAGTACGTGAGTCAGCCATGTGGCTTTATAGTAATATAATTCTATTATATACCCACTTTGGTTGCCGCGTGGTCGAAGGCATGATTCTCATAATGCACTAGACTACTTATGACGGGGAGATCGGAGCTAGAATACCGATCGGGTGTATTTAGGGCGGTTTTCCCTTTAAATGTTTTTACACTCTCCCTTCAAGAAAATGAAAGTACATTTCCTCTAAGTTCAACCTTCCTAATCCCTAACATATTAATGTGCATTCCAAATAGGTACTAAGATGGAATGCTAAAAAAAATAAAAAAATGATATGTTGTTTTATTCTCTCTATAAATATTTTCTAATTCGTTAAAGTCACTTGATAATGACTTGATATTGGCACACGAGGGCTTTTTATTACACTTATCGAACGTTTTAGAATGAAGACCAATGTAATATGAACACTTGATTGCTTCATTCTTTAGAGGGAACCGTACGGATACGACTCATAGGCACTTAACCTAACGAGAAACCATTTTTGTAAAGACGTAATTAAGGATGATACGCTGTCACGTAATAGCACCTTTGCTTGTGAGTTATAGAGAAGAAACAATGTCGCCCAGGAAGGCAAGGGTGTGCGGGAGTTGATGTGGTAGTGGGAGTAGATAGAAAAATAATAATATTAATAATATTTAGCACCACGTCTTACTACCCATTTGGGTTATACGCTTTAAGTACTAATTACTCTAATGGATTAGGAATTGGGAAGGTTTAATTAGAGGAAGTGAACCAGTATTTGCGTGGAGGGAAAGTAGAAAACCATTTAGGAAAAACCACCCCAGTTCACCCGACCTAGATTCGAACCTCGATCTCCCGGTCCTCAGCAATCGAGCTCAACACGACAAGCGCGTTAGCCAACTACGCCACCGAGGTTGGTAAATGGGAAAAAAAGATATCTCTTTTACATAATACATGCTTATTTATTAGTGTAAAAAGACAATTTTACACATTTTAAACCCTTTCTTTGTAATCATAGTATATAATCTTATAAATATACTTTTATTTTTTAATAATTTTATTTCCCTTTATATAGGGCACGCCAACAGTCGTGTGACTTTTTTTTAGTGAGTGGAACTATCAACCAGGAGGGACATGCCGTCCGGTTAGGTCCTCTATGTGTAGACTATTTGCATCTCTGGTTGCACAGAGCATTGCCAAGGGTGCACATACAGAGGTTGGTGACACCCATAACATTCCAGCACTGAAAAGTACACAAGTACCTTACAAGTACGTATAATTACATTAGCTAAATAATGATACATACTGATAAAAAATAGAAAAAAAAATATTATTATTATTATTAGCATCGCGTCTCACTACCCATTCGTGTCATACGCACTTACGCTAATGTGTAATGGTAGGGTGATTGTGTGATTAAATAGAGGACCTACAGTTTAACGTGGAATCCGAACCACGGTGGAGGCCTGGCACTCCCCACATTCACAAGATGTCTTGTCAGAGGTGAAGGAAGGGTTTGGTAATCATATAAATCTGTGCCGGGACCGAGGATTGAGTCCCGGACCCCAGCACAGAAGTCCAACACCTTATCCCTAGTCCATCAGGTCACCTATATATAAAAAAATTAAAGTGTAGTAAAAGCATAAGTATTTAAAAAGCAGTAACAATTGGCAAACAAATGAAGAAGATTAATGTAGATTTAAATATTTGAGCCAAAACATCTACATGGTAAATAAGTTAAAGGACTTCATTAAATAACTCCCTAGGATATGGCATTTATTTTATGAATTCATCAAACCTAGAATATTATGATATATAAACCAAGTGTTCATTCGTGACGATCCGACAAATCTGTACTCTATATTACTATTATCTCCACTTTTTGGCACCTTTGGTTCAGCCCCACTGGCAGTAGTCTCCTACATGATTTGCCTTCGAGACAACTCCCCAGAATAGGATTTAATCACTCAACTGTGCCACGTCTTCTCTATCTATGATTGTGTCACGACTACTGATAAAACACAACGGAGTATAGAAGAGTAGGGGAGAACAGAATCAAAAGGCGAGGTGGTAAATTTTTTTTTAGCATCAACAGAGCAACGAGATAAAATGAAGTTGGATGTATAGAAAATCAAACTAAGCGTATCTACTGCTATGGTATTTTATTTATTGTGTTCTAAAGAGATTTTCTATAAGAATTGCAAACATATTGGTCTTAACTCGCGTTTTCTTCTCTTCCACCTGTTATCATGCCAGATTAACCAGGAATGTAATATTAAAGAAACACATGCACATATAAAGGCTTAAGGAGTGGAACTAAAAATCAGCTAAGGAACGCATATATATTCAACAACTTTTCATTATCAATTTTCATAATCTACATAATTTTGATTCTGTTTCAAGTTCTCACCTATAATTATCGTATCTAACCTCTATTAAACAATTTTATCATAATTTCCCTGTTCACTTTTATTGGTTAAAATTTTAGCTTTTATTTTTGACCATTTTGAATTTATCATAATTACCTTTAAACTTAATTTTAACTTTTTACTATACCTAATATATCTTTCTTAGTAATGTTTTATTCATTAATCTATAACCATATGCACCAAACTTTACATCTACTACTACTATTTAAATTAGAAAACTTAACATTTCAATTTCACAAGAGATTTATTTAGTAGACATAAAAAATGGTTACATTTTACAAGTTTTACAAATAGGCAGAAAATGATAGCATATTAATTCTCTTCTCAAGTTAAATATCCTTGAGTGATTACTTGATTACTTGCAGTGACCTGGGCAACACAGTGACCAGTCAAGAGGCAGTAGAATTTCTAAAAGGAGAGTAATATGAGAATTAGTTAAAGCAAATATAGAACAAGTTTACAGTATAACATTTACACAGTCTCACTCGACAAGGTTTAGTGTTACTAATACAGTTGGATAGTTGGCTGGTGAATCCAGCTGGATGATGGCTAAGGGCCAGAAGTCATTAAAGTACTATGGCAGGACATTTTCCCTATACGGTACTACCATGCATTCAATAGTACATCAAAGTAATTTAGAACAATCACCAAATTTAAGAACTTATTTACTGGGTAAAACAAATATAATTTGCGCGGACCCAACTATGACAAACAGTCACTTTCCACGGGTTGCGCACCCAAACTAATACCTATAATGAACATTGACTGCTTAGTCAAAACTCTATGATTTACGACTGCACTGCGTAAGGCGGAAGAAAGAAACAGACTTCCTGGTGATAACCATCAATAACAAAGTACTGATGCACATGTCGTTTAGGGTGTCATGAACTATATTACCTTTTAAAGATTTATAGGAACTTGTGAGTTAGTGTACATTTACCACACTAAAATTCACATTTTCCAAGTGAGAGGCACGGCCGTTAGGACCGTGTCTAAAAATACATTAATGCACTCAGCATTTGACTTTAAGAGTCATTAAAATTTTACATGTCCATCGGACAGAAAGGCGAAACATAGTCAAGGTACTTTAGCATAACGAAGTTAGCTAGTTTTGAATTAGCTACTTGGTCTAACAAAATAGAACAAAATTAATAATGCACTCAGCAATTGACTTTAAGAGTCCTTAACAGTTGACTTGTCAATCAGACAGACAGGTGAAATACTTCTAGCGTTAGCTAGTACTGAAGATGAAACAAATGTAATAAAGAGAAACATTTCTCCTGCAAAATTAAAAGGACTTCCAAATTACTATTTACAATATATTAAACAAAATAAAGTATCTTCCTAATACATGCTTGAGGTTAAACGACCCCGGCTGGATACTGATACCCTGGTTAAGTTGTCCTGGTGTCCAGCTCGTTGATCCCGACGATTGATTCAGCACCGTCGATGCTAGGGCGGTGGATCCGTCGTCACGAACTCCATGGTCCTTCTTGGTGTTTTTCTCGCCGGCAGCGCTTCGTCCTAGTTCCTGAGCTTGAGACAAGGTGGTGTGCATAAATGTGCTCAAGGCGCTGACCCTTATATAGCGACAATCAGATATGAACATGAAAAGGGATAACGGAGAATGAATTACGAAGCAGAGGTAGAATAAGGGAGAACGAAAGAGAGGGGAAAGAGAAATAGAGTTTAGAAAATGATGAGCTTCTTCTGTCGACCACCAGAGGCGCATGGTCGCACTTGCGCTTTGGCCCAGTGCGTCTTTCTAACTTTGATTCTTTCTTCTCAACTGCGTGAGCACGAGTAGGTCCACGTGGAGCCGCCATTATACAAAATTCTGTTTTGTGAAATGAGTAAACGATATCTGAAGGCATCTGCCCTTGGGTGAGTTTTACACACATGTATACTGTATCAAAATTTATCAGTATTAATTTAGTTATTTGATTTTCACTGTTTGTTTTACGAAAAGAAATGATATAGAAGTATATTTTTTAAATTATATTAACGGCCACATGGTTAGTTGTAAGTTTTGGGTAGTCCTCTTTTAAATAACTAGGGCCCATATTCACAAATCTTATTCATAACTTTAATAAGATTAGTCTTGTTTTGTGATATCTAGAACCGCAATTATAAAATGTAAATTAATTTTTTACTAATCCACGTGTTTTTGAATGTAGGCCAATACGCAGTTTTTTGGTTAGAGGCTATAACTTTGAGGTAGTTTGGCTTTAATGTCTCTATATAACCCCAACGTGGCACTTAATTACACGAATATTGATGAATAGTTAGTTTTTTCCTTGTAGGTGCTCAATCAATCTGATTGACAAGCTACACATAGAATATGTGATTTTTATTTGTATTGTATTGTATTGTCTAATTTTAATATGCTTTCTCTATTCTAACCTATTCTGTATTTAAATTGTTCTTTTTCTTCTAGATTTCACACTCCTTAATAAGAATTATAAGGTTGTAAAGTTTTCATCATTTATAGGCTTGCCAGTATTCTATTCAATATATCTTTTCTTCTATATAATGTAATATATATTTTTTCAGACTATTTATTATCTATAACTATTCTAAATCTTATAGTCTCAATATGTTTTTTGCTAATTAAAATTTTCTCTGTCTTTAACTTTTTTCTTACATTTCACATCACTTATTATTTTTTCATTTTTAATTAGATCCTTTTGTTACTGTTTATTGGGAGTTCCTTGAGTAATAATAATTATTATTCTCCTTACTAAATCACTATGAATTTAACTAATATTATAAAAGTTCAGTTTTCTGCATTATTCATTTCCCATACGCTAAATTGTGTTCAGTTTAGTCGTGTTGTAATTTAATGTGTGTTTTAATTTGTTCCTATTTATGTACATATAATAAATTATTATACTGGTCTCAATTAAACTGTTTTTTAGAGTAGAATACTAAAAACCACACCACGGTATGATGCCTGGTTCGAGCTGCAGACAACCTATCTAAGTTAAGTGCTATCCGTGTGATGATACGGGATCATAAGACTATAATACTCCATCTATGGTAGGAGGGTTGCTAAGTGATCACTAGCAAAAGGTTTTTTAAATGAAAACTTTGGCTGAAAATAACCAATGTTTTTATCTGGTCAGAAATAATTATTATTTGCTTAAAGTATATTATAAATAGAAAATGTTAATAATCGCTTCTAATAATACTTTCCCCCAACTTTCATGACCTCGTGGTCTAACGCGCTACACTGAACTGCCAATGGTGGTGATATTGAAGTTTGAACAGTGGTTACTCGTAGCTAAAATTTGTGGGGGTGCTGCTCCTGAAAATTTTTAGCCTTTGTTTAAAAATTGTGTAAAAGTAAAAAAATATGTATAAAAAGAAAATTTATTCAAGAGCTTGATAAAATCTTAATAAAAAAACAAGAATTTTTTACTTAATTTAACTTAAATTTTTACAGTTCAAGCTTGATATATTCATATAAAAAAATCCATTCTTCTTGCTTTAATTTGCGCAAAAAATTCAATAATTTTCTCCTTGATCTCTGGATGACAATTGAGAAAATTTTTCTCCATTTAAAGTACTGTAAGCGCATTTAGTATTTCTGTTAAATAAAAGAACCGAAAAAAAATGAATCAAATAGAATATATGGAAGCAGAATAATAATATATTTTTACACTCTTCTACACTTTATCACATTCAAGAATATGGTACACGGTTTTTAAGCACAGCACACACTGAGTAAAAAAAACTTACTTCCACTATTACGCCAGAGAAGGCACTGCGAAAGCAACAGTGCTCTCTCTACCTGGCAGTCCCGCCTTTCTCCCCACCCCCTCTTATGTTCGCATGCTCACAACAGTCAAACACTACGTCACTGGCACTGTGAAGCGCACAGTTCCATAAAATGATTTTTGTATATTTTTCATAAACTGGGTGATAGCTACTGAAATACTGACATTAAGCTTAAGGAATACATATCGTACTAGAAAAATAAAGAAAGAAAAAAAGGACTCATTATATAATACATTAAAAAGTATTATAATATTCAGATTTGTGTTTTGTTATTTAACTAGCCACCGGAATAAATACACATTTTTCGTAACGTAGAAAAGGATCAAGTCAAAATAATGATTGTTTGGTTATAAGATGTTTTTATTTAGTAGACACACGCTCATAAACACAACGAAAAATGGTTTGTAGGACAACATCGGCCCCGTTTGTTTCTGCTGGTTCGCCCTTTTTAATTTATGAAGAACGCTAAGTATTTTAGAAGCTCTCGTTTGTAAAGATTTTTTAAGTTAAAAACAAACACCGCATTTAAAAAAACAAACATTCAAACCGTTATTTTCATAATTTTATGTTTAAATAATTTTAAAAACAGTTAAAAGAAAAAATAATAACCAAAAATTTATTGTTTTGAAAGTTTTGACTAACAAACTTAACAACTTAACATATAATATGGCGTTGCAGATCAAAATATGGTTTGACATAGGGTGACATGTAGGGGTGTGCGAGAAGTAATTTTTAAATTAGAATCGAGTTTAAATGAAAACGAGTTTTTATCGAGTTGGAGTAATATAAAGCAATATTTATGTAATAGATATTCCAATATTTTTTCTCAGACCCTGTTTGGTTTATACGCTTATGTACTAATAACGCTAAAGTTTCTAGTGATTAGGGAGTTTATATTCATAGGAAGTGTGCCCGTATTTGCTTGGAAGGAGAGTGTAAACCTTTTTTGTAGAAACCACCCTAGGTACGCCCGATTGAGATTCGAACCTCAAATTTCTCTCTGTCTCTTTCTCTCTATACATAAATTATATGCATAAATTATATATTATAAGTACAAACAGATTTTTTTTTAGAATTACATTTTTTTTGCTGAAATCACTACTTAATCACAAAAATTCAAATTTTAAAATTAACTCATTACAATTTTACATTTTATTTTAATCATACAAAAGTAAATAGTGAGGGACTCATTTTGCTATTAAACGTTATCCTAAAATTAAATTAAATTAATTAAACTAGGAATTTTTGAGAAAAAGTTCGAAAATTCCAAGTACTCAAATTTTTCCGAGTTTTGTAAAAATCTTTAAGTAAAGTTTGAGGAGCTTCTAAAACTCTAACTAATAATTTCGAGTACTTACACACCCCTAGCTACATGCTGGCTTTTCCTCGCTGTCATTTACCACCTCTTCTATCGTAGATTAGGCTATATCCACCATATTCCACCCTCAGATTTGGAAGGAGAGTGGAGAAGGAAAAACTGAGGTAGAAAAGGGAAGAGAAAGTAGCTAGATGAGCTGTCAGAGGCATGACTTCACGCTCCAGAAATAAACCATCACTGTCCAAAAAAACAATGCTTCCTTCCAAAAAGAAAAAAAATTGAATCATGAAAAAAAAAGTTATTCTTTCAGATATCTAAACTCAACTTTTACTGCTCTGAAGGGAAGACGTTCGTGCCTTATAAAGGTGAATTATATTTTTAACACTGCGTCTTACTAGCCAAAGGCTTTGCATAGTTAACATAATATTCCTTATAAAAGGACTCTGAACATTTAACTATCTATCCTAGCCAAAGACTTTGCACAATTAACATAATCTTCCTTATAAAAGGACTCTGAATATTTAACTATCTTTCCTAGCCAAATAATTTGCATAATTAACATATTATTCCTTATAAAAGGACTCTAAACATCTAAATATCTTTCTTAGCAAAATACTCTTCATAATTATCATAATACTCCTTATAAATGACTCTGAATATTTAAATCTGTACTACTAGCCGAAAAGGAATTTTGAATCACAATTATCGAAAATTAATTTAAATCTTACATTTTACACGTAGATGTGTCCTGCTAAGAGTGTTCTGCTCTCTGACCTACTGGCAGTATTTATCCGATATCAATTGTTCAGAGAGGGGGGAAATAGGGGATACACACAAAACATAAAATGAGAGAAAAAGGGGGAAGGAGTAGTAGTGGATGTGGAACATGCGACGAGAGAGAGTCTTGGAACCATCCAGAACAGTCTAGTGGCTTCGGCAACCCTCTAGCGCCGGAACATCGTACTTGTGACCAAGCGGTTTTGATGAGCCTCCTGGCCTCACGCTGTCAGTCATACCAACACGTTTGTGATGGTCGGTTGTGTATCCTGGGTGATAGCCAACTCGGGACGTACACAGGTGAATTGGCCTCGGTGAGTTTAGGACATTATACTATTTTTGTTGTGGTGGAATATGACTAGTAATGGTTTAGTGTCCGTTTTTTTTAAAATACAACGTTGTAGCTCATCATAAGACGCTACACCTGGACTTTACTTAAAGTTTTAACTTAAGTTGGACACTTACAACTAAGAACATCCCGAAGAAGATTATTATTCTTGCCATTGTCATCCAATCTACTGAAAATATCCGCACATGTGATGCAATGTTCAAAAATACAATATACAATAATATGCTAAATAAAAAAATGGCACAAATAAATTTATAATGTGTTTGTAATTATTGCCGAGGAGAAAAAATACCCTACTTAATAAAGTATGCCTCCTATGATATAAAATTAATAAAAATATTGCTAAGCAATACTTAAAAATGAAATATTCTAACTCGAATTGTGATTACAAAATAATAGTTATAAATTGTGATACATAAATTTTGGATGAAATAACACCAGGTTTGAAATATTTGTATAGTATATTAAAATAATGAATACTTCAAAAATGTAATTTACACTCCTAGTAACTGGATGATGCTAGATGATAAATTCCGTTCCACCCAATAGTGTAGACTGATGATATCGGATAGCAATTCTATTTTTTTTAATGGCTTATAGTTTATCATATCTTCATGAAAACTCTCGTTTATTCTTCCTTATAGGTCAGCCCTTACTTTTGACGCATTTTTTACTACCGAGAGTGATAATTCACTATATAAAATTCAATATCAAAGGATGGCCCAAATTGGGTCCTTCCTTATCTTTTTTTACCACTTTTTCGAGTAAACAAATCAAAAACATTAATATTCCACAAACATGTTCTTTCTTTTTTTATATATAATTTCCAGGCTAGGAAAAGACTAGTTGCCTAGATTTATAAAAAAAATCTTAGTTCTTTAAACAGTGAAAGTATTATAATAAAAATAACTTATTGTTATAATTTGTCAAATAAACATAAATCATCATTAAAATTAATTTAAATTTGGTACCAATATCCAAACTAGAATAATAATCTCTTCCGCTAGGGAAAATTAATTTTCCAAATTACAGCCAGATGTTATAGCGTCCAAGAACATCAAACAGTTCCGAAATAAGCCACACTCTAAAGCAAATAGCGTCAAAATCACCGACAAAAACTATAGGCATGGAGGGTTGGCAGTTTTTGAATCAAGATAAAGAAAGAAAATGTAATATAGTGAAAAAATGTAGGTAGATTATATATAAGGTATATTTTAATTGTAAGTGAATAATTAATATTCGTAACTTTAGGAGTTGTGATTGAAAAAAATAAACAGTAAAGTTGTCAGAGTAGTTACGTATTTGAAAGACTGAGTCAACTGACTAATAAATTAATATGTTTATTAATTCTTTTAGCAAAAATAACATCAGTATAACTCACCACAAACCAATCAGGTAATAATATATATATGTACAGAAAGCCCTAGCTGAAATTATAAATACTGTTAGAAATATTTGATTGAAACACATTATGGATCCTAAACACTATTAATTAATTGAACAAGAGTAAAAGGGTTTTTCAGTTGGCAAATTATCTTCGGGTAGTTCACAGACTGATTAAATAATAGTTGTTAATTTAGAAAACAAGCTCAATACAGCCCTGTTAACAAGCTCCAAGCGCTCGTCAGTACGTGGTTCAAACAGATGGAGCGCACGTTTACAAGCGCTGTGATTGATATGGTTTTGGTTAAAAGAAATGTATACATATAGAGGCAACAAGGCAAAATATAGCTAAATGAAGATTAAAATATGTATCCAATTAAATGTGTGTTTATCCACTATAAATAAGCTAGTTTTATCTACAGAGGCAGTGGCATACCTAGATAAATTATTTAGGGTCATTAGCAAAAGGCCCTTAAAATATTATCATCATTATTAATGTACATTTTCCCGAAGGTTGCCGACCTCTGCTCTATATTATTGTTTTAATATCAATATTTACAATTTATATAAAAAATTATTTGCAATCTTTTTGGTAGATTGGGGAGGGGAAGAGAGTTAAATCCACTGCTTATTCCATCCCCATTCTACAGTAGAAATAATTATGGTGCAAGTGTTATTTTTAGCACTAGAAGTGATAGCTTAAACATACTTTTCATTTAAACTTGCCGCTTAAGTAATGAAGTTAATTTCGTAGCTAAGGTCGTTTGATGGCTGATTCACGTGAAGTCGATCGATATAACAGTAAGGAATTGATCCTAATATCAACTTCGCCTTCCTCGATGACCTACCATGACACAGTGAGCGCCCCAGTAAGTCACGTGGCTTGAATAAATATGGCCGATATGTAGGAAAATATCTTACGTTGTTGGAAGAAACCTGTACACAAATTAGGTAAATATTATGAACATTGCCTTTAGAGCTTTCGTTGTGACATTTCAATAATGTTTCTGAACAATACATCCCCCCTTGCGTGGATGAAAGTATATTTGGTAACGTAATGATTTAACAGCGATATTGTTTTCACGACAAGATACGCATTTATCTAAATCAAACGTCAATACAATGAATGGTATGGAATAAAGAATTATACATTGAAAATAAGTGTTCAGTATAAACTAAATATATATAAATAAATATTGGAAGAAAAGTTCACCGACAAAAGGAATAGACCTGTTATAGTACAATGCACATAATACCAATAATAATAAAAAATTTGAAATGATCATATGTAACTTTATTAGAAGCGTAATGCTTCTAAATGTTGGAGTTAAATGTCAAAGATATAAATCTCATTCACTTCAACTTTGACAACCACAATAACGTTCACATCTTCGAAACCTTTTGAGGGAGGAAGAGAAATTCGATATAAGCTTATTATAAACATATTTGAAATGCATCACAATATTATTATATAACATTCATAGAGTTGTAATAATTTTAATAAAATAATTAAATAGCCAAAGTTATTATATTTGTTTTAGTGAGGATTTACTCTCATCTAGATTTCATATTCTGAAAGTTTAAAAATGACACCTGGACACGGGAATTGAAATTGGAACCTTTTACTTATTACGCCATTACATAACCACTGAGCTATCCAGGAACCACCTCGTGCCCAGGATCGTTCTTCAATCATATTTTAAGGCAGACTCTATTATGGACTTGTGGAACTCGTCAGCTATTTGTAGAATTACCCTGGACACGGGATAATTTCTGGATAGCTTAGTGGTTAGAGCATTGGCGTATTTAGCAAAATATCCCGGGTTCGATTCCCGCGTCTAAGAATCATTTCTCAATTTTCATAACCTTTTAATGAAGCTTAAATAAGCATCATAAGAAGGATTGTTGAGACTCACCACTTCAAATCGTTCTGTGAGGAAAATCATCCCGTCAGCAACATAATCAATTAATACCAAAACAATAACAAAGTTTTCTCATAAACGAACCAATATTTTTTTTACTCAATCAGCGTATAACCCAAACGGGTAGTAAGACGTGGTGCTAAATAATTTTATTATTACTCAATCCAAAGTTATCTTGTTTTCCGCACGTGTTGTTAAAAAAATAAGGTTATACATTAAAAAAAATATATAGTCTGTTCAGTGTAGAAATTGTTATCTGAAAGGCCTTTTTCCCTACCATAAATCTATTATATAGTAGGATATTGATAGGAAAAGATACCTTTCAAAGAGTAATTCCTAGCGTGAATGAAGTATATCTACTCATTATTGGTTGGCTTATAAGCCGTTGAGGGGGTAGTAGGCCCCTTCTTGGTGATTAAATATTGAATACTTGTGATTAGCCAGTGGGATTTATCGAATGTAATCAAGACAAGGGTGAATTATCCGGAAGGACTCTTCTGTAGGGATTCATTAGTAGCCACTCAATGTCTCGTGTTAGAACTTCTAGTGGTGGAGGCCAGATCTAATGAATCGATTTAAGACGATAACTACCACTGCTGCATAGTTAGCCGACTTTCACAGAAAACTGAGTAAAGTAATCACTATTCTAAAACGTAAACAAAAACGAGTAAGTATATATTCCATTCACGATAGGAATTACTCTCTTAAAGGTCTTTTTTCCTAACAATATCCTACTATATAGTAGATTTATGGTAGGGAAAAAGGCCTTTCAGAAGTCAATTCCTATCGTGAATGGAAGATGTATCTCGTGGGTAATGGGTATCGAACCAGGTTCTGTTAAAGCTTACAGAACACCCAATTTTATAGGAATAATCGGAATCAAAACCATACTAACGGGAACTAGTTTTGTCCGCACACTGGTTTGGAATCAAGTTCGTGTCAGTCGGAAGACAGTAACCGAAACAGCATATCGTTTGTAGTGATTTGGTGATAGTGAGTGATAGCAGCATTGGAAAGCAGGTAATGGTGGTTGTTCTGTACATTGCTGCTGATACAAATGAAGAAGAGGAATAAGTGGATTCAAAAATACTTATAGAATACATAACATAAATACAACATAAAATTTCCGAAATTTCTTCCCATTCATTTTCTTTCATAGCACAGTAATTTTAATGTTTGTTGGCAATGACATGAACTATAGAGTACTGTTGAAATAAATTGATTATTTCATAGTCTGAAGACTTTTTTTTAAATCAGCTTAAATGGTCGAGCAGCAATAAACACGTGTAAACTGTGTACACATGTAGATGAAGCAATAGCTGAGTCCTTAGGACACATGCGCATAGTTTCGGAATCCGTCCAAATATTCCCTATTGGCAAAGCAATTCGTTAAGTTCTGATCCAACTTTCACGTTTCCGATCCGAACCAATCTGAGGCCTACATTAAAATGTAGCTACAGTAGCCCCGTGGCTTCTTTCGTGCTGACTGACAACTCACAGCTGACTTCTGACAGTCAACATTTAGGTATATACCTAAATTTTGACCTTCAGAAGTGACAACTGCTGAACACATGATTTTTTACAGATCATATGGTTCGGCGTAGGGATACATAATTTGGTCTGGTAACTTTTCAATGCCGTCAACTGTCAGCTGTGAGCTGTTAGTCAGCACCAAAAAAGTCATGGGGCTACTGTAGTAAAAAATATCCGATGCGTTTCTTTCCTTTCCAATCCGATCCAGTGTATTGCAAGCTTAATAGATTAACGCAGGCTGCTGACACAATGGTCTCACTTTAAATGTATTTCTTGTTATAAACAAAATGACCATCACATTAGTTTATTCATTTGTCAAATACTCTTTTCAGTTATTTTTTATTAAAACCCAATCAAAAACAAATATCAATACTATTATATTGTCAAACTTTAATTTTCCTTCAGCGTCAATCCTGAGAAGGAGCACCTTGGGGGAAGGGGGTATTTACACTTATTAGACAGTATTTTATCACCAACTAGGGATTAAATTATATATTTAATTTATATAGGTGACCTGGTGGTCTAGGGGTAAGGTGTCAGACTTCTATGCTGGCGGCCGGGGTTCAATCCTCGGTCCCGGCATAGATTTATCTGATTACCAAACCCTTCCCTCACCTCTGACAATACATCTTTTGAATGTGGGGAATGCCAGGCCTCCACCGTGGTTCGGATTCCACGTTAAATTGTAGGTCCTCCATTTCATCTCACAATCACCCTACCATTACACGTTAGCGTAAGTGTGTATAACCCGGACGGGTAGTAAGACGCGGTGCTAATAATAATAATAATGTATATATCTTATAGATATAAGCACTGTAACGCAATTTACTTTATATCCATTATTGTTTCCGTCCTGTGGCCTGGGCCAGTTTTTTTTTTATTCAAGCCATATATTTTCCGCTACCGGCTTTCTAGGCCTGTCAAAGCTTAATATGCCCTAACTTAAGACTAGGATAGACACAACAACCAGTCCCGGCCGTTAATCCATCATTGAGAAAGGGTAAACCAATGTTTCACCAATGATAACTTTTTCAGCCATACTGGGAATCGAACCCGGGACTCTTAGCTCAGTAGGTAGACACGCTACCGACTGAGAAAAGGTGTCGAACTAACGCAATAAAATATAAATTTATATATGACGGCAAAATAGGATATATTGCGCTATATTTTTACTTTCTCTCAAACTCTCGGAGAGAGAAGTATTGTGATAGTTAAAAAATAGAAATTAGGATTTTGTAAACTGTTGACGTTTCATTTTCCCTTGAGATTGAAAAAGTGTTTTTTTCCGCGATGCGTCTGTTTATCTGTCTGTCTGTTTTTGTGTGATCTAGTTTGTCTATCTGTGTATTTGTACCTCGGCCATGAGCTGCAACCATTTAACTGATTGGGTATCTCGGTATTTAGAGTGTTTAGAATTAGATATCCAATAGTCAAAATAAAAGGAAGTTTACTGAAAGACAAAAAGAGAAAATATCGATTTTCTCCAAATATATTCAAATAATTTAGATTTAATTTTTTTTTTATCTAGGAACTGTTGAACATTACAAAATAATGGCAACTCACATTTTACCATGGCTATGACGGTTATCTACAAGTCTACGTAAGCAGAAATGTCCTATTATGATCATATCTCCACAAATATCTCAGAAACGAATTAACTTATCATTGTAAAGTTGTAATATTATTGACATAAAGATATTGTAATATGGGATAAAATTTTATAAAACTAATAGTTTCATAGCTGTAAGTAGATATGATTATACTTAAAATGAAGCACTTTGAAATAAAAAAATTGATCATATTGATATTTAGTGGACAGAGAATGTTCCTCTTTAATTAATGTTTGTGTCACAGTGTATAATATTTCATTAATGCTCTTTTGTGGAGTATTTATACAATAAAGTAAATTATTTCATTTCAAAAATCTTCAGGGTTTTCGGTACAGGTCTCTAATTTAAGATAAATAAAAAAATTATGAATGGTGTAAAGTTCTATTTATTTTATCTAAGCCTTTCTATATACCTAGATGCATTTAACTGATAGTTTAAAAATATAAAAGTAGTATTATGTGACAACAATAAAAAAAACTTTATATTCAAACTTGGCTTTAACTTCAAATTTAATAAGTGACCTAGGCAGTCCCCAAAAATTTATGTTTTAAGCTTTGTTTTAATTCCAACATTGTTTTATTGATATAAAGTGTGGGCTAGCCGGGAGAAACACAAAAGCAGTTGGAATGAGATGTATGTTATTATTATTATTATTATCATTATTATTATCATTATTAGCACCGCGTCTTACTATCTATTCGGGTTATACGCACTTACGCTAATGTGTAATGGTAGGGTGATTATGAGATGAAATAGAGGACCTACAGTTTAACGTGGAATCCGAACCACGGTGGAGGCCTGGCATTCCCCACATTCACAATATGTCTTGTCAGAGGTGAAGGAAGGGTTTGGAAATCAGATAAATCTGTGCCAGGACCGAGGATTGAACCCCGGACCCCAGCACAGAAGTCTGACACCTTACACCTAGACCACCAGGTTACCGACGATATCTAGTAAATGTATGTGGAAAAAAACTCGCTTGGACATAGTAAGGTATGGGTGCTGAAGGAGTGTGGTTTGAAAGGGAATCAAATAAATCATTGGGAAAGAAGTGTCTTACGGTGGTTAGAGTGATGAAGCAAATATATGAAGGTAGAGTGCGTGAATAAAAAATAAGGGGTAAGCCAAGGAAGACGTGGCTAAATGTTGTAAAAGAATGTGCGGGGAAAAAAAACATCAAGAGTTTTAAGGATAAAAGAGCATGAATGACTTGTACAGATGTTGTTGAAGTGAAGGGAGTATATAAGGATAGGGAAGTGAGGAGTAAGTTAGTGAGGATGGCTTATGTACAGAGTTGTTTTTTGAGCTATAAGCACAGTTTCTTGCCCACCCCGAAAGGGAACGACATTATTATGTATGTATGTGTGTATGTATGTATGTATGTGTGTATGTATGTATGTGTGTATGTATGTGTGTATGTATGTATGTGTAGTATGTATGTATGTGTGTATGTATGTATGGGTGTATGTATGTATGTGTGTATGTATGTATATATGTATGTATGTATTTATGTGTGTATGTATGTATTTATGTATGTATGTGTGTATGTATGTATGTATGTATGTATGTATGTATGTATGCATTCGTATGTATATATTAATGTATGTATGTATGTATATGTATGTATGTATGTATGTATATGTATGTATGTATGTATTTATGTATGTATGTATTCATGCGCATGTATATATTTATGTATATATGTATGTATGTGTATGTATGTATATATGTATGTATGTGTATGTATATATATATATATATATATATATATGTATGTGTATGTATATATGTATGTGTATGTATGTATATATGTATGTATATATGTATGTATATATGTGTATGTATGTATATATGTATGTATGTATATATGTGTATGTATGTATTTATGTATATATGTATGTATATATGTATTTATGTATGTATCCATGTGTATATGTATGTATGTGTGTATGTATATGTGTATGTATGTATGTGTATGTATGTATGTGTGTATGTATATGTGTATGTATGTGTGTATGTATGTATGTGTGTATGTATGTGTATGTATGTATGTATGTATGTATGTATGTATGTATGCATTCATGCGTATGTATATATTTATGTATTTATGTATGTATGTGTATATATGTATTTGTTTGTATGTATATGTATGTGTATGTATATATAAATATATGTTTGTGTATATATACATATATGTATATATAAATATATGTTTGTGTATATATACATATATGTATATATAAATATATGTGTGTGTGTATATATATAAATATATGTTTGTGTATATATACATATATGTGTATGTATATATTTATGTATATAAGTAGGTATGTATATCATTGAGATGTGTTTAAATTATTAATTTTTCCACCTTCTTCTTGGGTGCGCCAATGTACACAATATAATTAAATATGGCACAGGAGTCACCTTTATCAGGAGGAATAATTTCAGTAAATATTTACCTCGATAATGCACTCCTCCTTCTAACTATAAACTGGGTCACAAAAGATAGTATGCTCGAGTGAAGTGGATCGCCCATACGCGTGGACAGATAACGTGCACTCGATATAAACACAAATAGTTGTTCAAAAACCGGCCATTCATCTCGAATGCTGTTTCTTGCCTTGCCTTACTAAGAGAGGGTTAATATTTGGGCCATGATGTCACTATGATTATATAAATATATTTTTTTTTCATTGTTCTAAATTTATCATTTTTACACCCCTTTATAAAAGTGGGTCATTTCGTGGCCGAAAGCAGTAAAGCGTTGTTTCTTCCTTATCAGACTCTTGTGTCGTATATTCTGTCCCTCCTTTTTTTTCTCTCCCATCATCCCCCGATACATTTTAACACAAGGCTCGTAATGGCTTAATATAAGAGAGAAGAGATAAAATAAAAAGAAACTGCGGAAGCTTTTGTCTTGAAGAATAATGGAAAATCAATTTGTTGAAAAAGAGCTATATGGACATTCAGTAAAGAATGGACACCGGAATCACGTATTAGAATCACCTCAATCAAATCTGACGTTTGTAATATATTACTTTACTTTCTCAAATAAATAAAGTCTTGTAATCGTGAACAGTTTGACCTCGTTTTGGTCTAAGGCTCGTATTCTCGCAGTAGACTAGAAAGCCGACGACGGTAGGGATCGAGGTTCGAATCTAAGTCGGGTATATTGATGGTGATTTTTACAAAAAATAATAATTTTGTTTTCCCCTCTACACAAATAAGATTACACTGTCTCCGGATTCAACCTTCCTAATCCCTAACCCTACATTGTATAAAAATAAAATCGTTTATACTTTATATTTAAAAGTTAGTATGTTCTTATACCTCGAGATTGTGATTATATTTCTAAATAAAAATCAACGATAATTCACTTATGAATTAATTTTGAAACTTTGAAATTTTTTAGTAACTATCTAGAGAGTTTTAAATATAATAAATAGCTTATTATATATTATTTTCTGGATTAAAATAATGTATGTGTAATTAACAAATACTGATGTTTGAAAATTATCAATTGATCAAGAGTAGATAACGATTTTGTTCAAAATGGCTAAGGAGCTTTTGACAAAACAGATACACTTGTTATTTATTGCTAAAACTTCCATTTAAGGTTAGTTTACTGATTACATAATTTTGAAAAAAAAATTACCTATAGAAAATAGAATAATGTATGTAAGATTTTTTCGTATCATTTATTTCACTGGGTCTTTCTACCCGACAAGTCTACATGCATTTTACTAAATTAATGATGAAGATATGGGGAAGTTAAGAATAAATGTATACACATTTTAGTGGGGGAGAAGGGAAAACCACTTGACAAAACCACCATTAGTACACATGGCAGGTAATTGAACATCGAATTCCCTGTCATTGGAAAACCAAACTATATAAACCTACATTTTAATCGGCATAACAAACAATATGGGTTTAATTGTTTATTAAACACGTGTAGTAATGAATGGCACTTAGGTTATGAGTGAGAAGGGACTCCACTTATATTATGGCTTCAGAGAGTATACAATTTTGAAATGTTTAAAAAAATATGTTTTATTTAGTAAATGTAATAGAAATGTTACTAATGACTCAACCCAAGTGATAGAGACGAGGAACGTAATTTTAATAAAGGGAGCTAACACTAGCTTAGAGATAGAAAGTGAGAAAACTGCATGCTGTAAATCAAACCCTATGCAAGCGTGAATGAAAAACTAGAACCTCGTTAAAGGCATTGATTGGTAAACCCAATGGAAAGAGACCATTGTGAAGATTTAGACGCAGGTGGGAGTATAGTATTAAGATGGACCTGCAAGAGATAATGTGTAATAAGTTGGACTGGATAGAATAAGCTAATGATAGGGATAGGGTTTATTAAGGTGGACTAAAATTAATTATCTCAGAATAGGGTGTAATGAGGTGGATTTGATAGAATTAGCTCAAGATAAGGAGGGATATTATACTATCAGGTGGGCTGGATAGAGAGAGGTGGTGAATTTTTTTAATGTGTGGCAATGAACTTTAGAGTTCCTAATGACATATAAAAATGGTTTACAAATTTTGGGTCACAAGATGATTTTTGATGAGTCACGAAATATTTTTGAAACGCGATATCTGCACCTTTGAACGCTTTAAAAGAAAATCTTGACTGTAACAACTTTAAGATGTGAAATTTGTCAGAAATTTAACTGGATTGCGAATCCATTTTAAGGTGACATGATCACTTAGATTTTGACAAAGGATGAAGGAGAACACATTGATCTGTCCATAGACACCTAGCTAAAAATTAATTGCAACCTTTAAAAATTGATTCATTTTCCTTTCAATCAACGTACTCGACTCTATTTACTGAAGCTTTGAAGTTGCTTCTCTCTTTCATATCTTCATACATAGGACTATATGTATCTAGATTTCCAGCAATGGTAGTAATACGAATCTAGAAAGAGATTGTTACTCTCGATCTCTTTACGTCTGAGAAATTGTTTCATTAACGTGAACGTCAATACCACCCGTGAAAAAATATTTGCACCATTTACACAAGCCTAATTATTAGGAATAGATCAGTTGTTTCTAAAATTATAATCTCTAATATATTTTAAAAAAGTATTAAAGTATAATTTAATTAAAATATTTCCACTTTATTCATCAAGTCCACTAATGTTAGGTTGTTCTCGAAAACTTGTTGTTTAAAAAAAAATTGTGTTGTGGTTCTAAAAGTTTTGGGAAGCACTGCTCATAGATTAAGTAAGCAAGTATAAGTACTTGTGCATCAATGCAATGATTTAAACCCGAACCTTTCCGTCTTCAGTAATTCGGTATATTGTAAGCTTAACAATTTATAACGCTTTACCCCCAGGTGCGGGATTTTTCTAACAGTAAAACACTTATGCTCGAAAGTTATCTGTTTCATTATAAGATGGCCTCAGAGAGTAACAAAACATCAAGAGAAATTCCTCTTTATCGTGGTACCTATTCCATTTTTTTCGGTTCGGGCAGGGTGAAGAAACTCACTAGACTGAAAACCTAATCAAATAATCCCTCTCTACAACCTTTTATAAAGAGTAGAGGAGAGGGGATTCTAAATTACTTTTAGAGTGAACCATCAGTATCGTGGTGGTGGGGGGTGTCACCGACAAAATAATGGAAAACGTATTTTTACAAAGGTTTATGTATGATTATGTTGTTTTTTTTAAATGTTGGATTCTTAACTGAACATTCATCAAATATATCACAAAATATAGTCATAACATATCTTAATAAACGGTTTTACTCAACGTTTTAATACCATTTAATATACCCTTTGAGAAACCTTATAGGTTATAAACATTATCTAATGATTTAGCAACTTTATTGATAAGTCATTACAGTATTCAAGTTTTAAAATAATTAACTTCATCATACCCGCTTCTGTGGCAGCATGGTCTATCGCACTATTCTCGCAGTAGACTACATTATATTGCCAATAATGGGAAGATCAAGGTTCGAATATCGGTCGGTTTGACTGAGGGTTAATTTTCCAAAATGATTTTAAACTTTCCCTTGGGTACAATTCATTTAAGTATAGCCTTCCTAATCCCAAACACCATTAGCGTATTTAGTACATAAGCGTATAAACCGGAAGGGTAGTAATATGCGGTGATAAAAAAAATTCATCGGCACAAGGAAAAAACCTCACAATAACAAATTAAAGCTAAAAAAGGAAGTTATGGCAATTTAGAAGGCATGAATGGCTGAAGTTAAAGAAGAAATAATAAATCAACAAAATAACAGAGAAAATATAATTTCAATTTGAAGGTCAGATACTCTCTCGCATTTAAGGGTACCTACCAGAGCACTAAGGTGCTTAGTAAACATCTAGTTATGGCACGTTTCTTAAGGTGTGTGTTATTTCAAAATATTGTTCACAACCAAACGGAGATGAAAGGTGACCTTTCAGATCAAAGGCATTACAGTTTAATATGTATAGCTGTAATTTAAAAAAAACTAGTGAAAAGGTGACATTAGTTCATTTTCAACGAAGTTTCAAGGGAAATGTCGCAGTACTGAGATTAAGGAAAGTTATTAATAACATAGTAATACCGGTAGTAGTTCTGTGAAGAGTAGAGCTCGCTCCCTCCATTCAAAAGTTTCAAAGTCCACCCTGCTAATAATTATGTTATGCTCCTATCATTACTACACTATTAACATTTATCTTTGAATTTTAATTCAAATATATCCTATCATAATTTTTTCTTGTATTTAGAGTTACAATTTTTCCTTGGTGATAAAGTTAGAAATGAAACAAATTAGCACTATACGCAAGAGTACATTAGATTCATAGAGAATAACCGTGGTTCAAGAGGTCTATAAAGTCAGTCTCGAAATAGATGTCAATTTATATTTTAAAAATACTTCCTAAGTATACTTAATCTAATGCTTAGAATTTTTAATACAAAACTTAGGAAATGAGATAATAAACGGAAAAGCTTCCATAGTAAAACGAATAAACAGATTTAAAAACTATACTCCATTGGCGATAGGAAAGGTTGTGACAGCTAACAGATTGTTTTAAATTGAAATTATTGGCTGAAAGTATTTGATGGTAACCTATTAGGAGATAATAATTATTTTCTTAGTAATACTGGATTAACAATAGTTATTTCTAAATAGGTTGATATAGATACTTTTAGCCACTGTTTTCAATAAAGCAACTTCTGCTAACTCTTACTTACCACCTTTCCTCATGTAGATAGGTCATATCTAAGTTGACCCACCTCGTTGGCGTAGTTAACTAACGCACTAGTTTCGTGTTGAACTAGACTGCTGAGGACGGGGATATCGAGGTTCGAATATTGCTAGGGTGAACTGGGGATAGGTTTTACTAAATGGTTTTACACTCTCCCTCCACGAAAATGTGGGTTCACTTCCTCTATATTCAACCTTCCCAATTTCTAACTTAAGAGTACAACACAAACGAATAGTAAGACGCGCTTATAAGTAGTGCTATTATTATTAATATTATGTAAGTTACTATTATTCATCGTATGTTCAAAAAATGTCCCGGCGAATTTAAAAAAAATATCAACGCAGTTGATAGTTATCGTGTATTAAAAAAACAGATGAACAGAAAGCAAAATGATAAAGTTCAAATTAAGCCTCAACACGCTCTGTCAATAATAATATTAATAATTATAATTTAGTTGTTATACAAGCTTCTAATTTGAGCCATAAATAATATTGGGGTCTGGAACTTGACTCCTAGTGAACTCCAAATCCTCTTATCTCACCGCACCCATGCGGGAACCTAGAAACTTTGACTCCGTAGAGATTTTGACTAACAAATTCTCTAAGAAGTATTTGGCTGACCTTTTTGTCGGAACGCCTTGGTGGTATTAGCCGCTGAGCAAGCTAACCGAACTTTGTACACATATTGCTCCCCCTTTTGGAAAACCGTCTTATTTATAATTCTATATATTTCTTATGACTTTCAGGTCAGAGTAAACAAAATTAAAAAGTTTTTCGATAGAGTGGTAACATAAATAATTTAGATACACTCAGCAAGTTTAGTTTATCTTAAGGTGAAATGGAAAGGGAAGCGAGTTAGTAACGTATTTTTGCTATTTTTATATCAGGGTTAGTTATGTATTTTTTTTCAATTTTAATAGCAAGGAAGCGAGCTAAATACGTATTTTTGCTATTTTTATAACAAGGAAGCGAGCTAGTTACGTATTTTTGCTATTTTTATAACAAGGAAGCGAGCTAGTTACGTATTTTTGCTATTTTTAAATCAAGGAAGCTAGTTATCTACGTATATTTGATATTTTTATAGCAAGGAAGCGAGCTAGTTACGTATTTTTGCTATTTTTATAACAAGGAAGCGAGATAGTTACGTATTTTTGCAATTTTATAGCAAAGAAGTGAGCTAGTTACGTATTTTTGCTATTTTTATATCAAGGAAGCGAGTTAGTTACGTAATTTTGCAATTTTTATAACAAGGAAGCGAGTTATCTACGTATTTTTGCTATTTTTAAATCAAGGAAGCTAGTTATCCACGTATATTTGATATTTTTATAATAAGGAAGTGAGCTAGTTACGTATTTTTGCTATTTTTATAACAAGGAAGCAAGCTAGTTACGTATTTTTGCAATTTTATAGCAAAGAAGTGAGCTAGTTACGTATTTTTGCTAATTTTATATCAAGGAAGCGAGTTAGTTACGTAATTTTGCAATTTTTATAACAAGGAAGCGTGTTATCTACGTATTTTTGCTATTTTTATAACAAGGAAGTGAGCTAATTGCTAATTTTTGCTATTTTTATAACAAGGAAGCGAGCTAGTTAAGTATTGCTATTTATATATATATATAGGTATATTTGATATTTTTATAGCAAGGAAGCGAGCTAGCTATGTTTTTTTTCTATTTTTATAACAAGGAAGCGAATTAGTTACATATTTTGGTAATTTTATTAGTAAAAAAACCATTATTTATTAAAATAAAAAAAAAATTCATTGTGTGTGTTTTGTCTAATTTTACATGAATTAAAAGATCAATGGTTCGTGAAAATTCATCTTGAGGATGGTGGTATTTGGATAGAAACTTTTTGAACGAAGAGAGAATATCCAACTTCGGTGGACGATTTTTTAAGGCATCATTCTCATAATCGTCTGAGCTGCCGACAAGAGAGAGAATGGGGTCCTAATCCCAGTCATGTGTTTAAAGTTTTATTTTTAAATAAATGGTTTTCCGCTTGCCTCAGTAGTCAAAATTAATTATTTGTTAGTAAATAGTAATTTGTTATCAAAAGGTTCGAGTGTATATATATATATAGTAAAAAATAGTTCCTTGTTAGTAAAATAGTTATTTGCTATTAAAAAAGTATAAATAAACAGAATAAATTTGCGTTCCAATTTACTCACCTTTCCTTTCGGAGCATTGAAACTAATTGCAAACTTTCATATTTTTAGCAATATTTAAATTATTATGATTGATAAAATAGCAAAGCTGTTATATTTGATATTTACGGTTAAAGCCGCTTTCAAATATCATATTCTTTAAATTGAAATATAATACCTGGACACTGTATTTAAACCCGGAAACGTTAGCTTAGTGCGCCAATGGTCTTTCCACTAAGCTATCGAGGAATCGTCCTTGCACCAAAGACCATGATAGTCAATTTCAATTTTTAAAGACCACCATAATATATATATGAGTAGTAATTTGTAGTTACGAACAGTAACACATGATTCGGTGGGTAAATATAAATTGAAAGCATTCTTTGCAAAAAATCCGTTCTCCCCATACCTTTTGAGAAAAAACTACATTAAAGTTAGAGAGGAGTGATGTGGCAACACTGTGCTATCAAACGTTTATGTTAGTTCACAGTAGATGTTCGAATGTTGATCCTGGAAAGGCTATTCATTGCTCCAAACGGTTTATGGATTTGGTGTGCACGTTGGGGAGCATGTCAACGTCAACTGTCATAACAGCTGCATGGATTAGTGACACATTGTCTTAGGGTGACTGCAGTGGGTCGTCAAGTGGGCACACCAGAGAGTTTAGGTGATCCCACAAGAAAAAAAATCCAGTTATGTAAGGTCCAGTGGACTTAGTGGACATTCCACCAGCCCCACACGCCCTATCCACTGGTTGGAGTGGACTTTATTAAGTAGTAGCCTCATTTGTGGCCCAAATTGTGCAGGGGCACTGTCACACAGACACCACATCCTCTGTCACCCAAGCAATGGTACTTCCTCCAGCATCCAAAGTAAAACCGTCTCAAGAAACCGGCGGTATTTATGGAAATACAAACGATACGGTATCAAATAGGGACCTAAAATCGCGTCCGCAACAATACAAACTTTAAACATTAACGTATTCCGAGGAATCGATCAGCGTACAGCAGCGCTGCAGGTCCAGTTTGACTGTCTGACGCTCCCATAACCCTTGCCATAGCACAATATTCTACGTGTGTGTAGCTCAGTGTTGCTTGAACAATACTGAACTCGCATTTATATCTATGTTTTGTCGCCGATAACTACTACATTTAAGGCACGGTCTTTCCTCATCTTTAATGTCATTTTAATATAAAGATACGGGAAGACCGATTTTTGTTTCAAGGAGTGTTTTCGACTTATATCTACCCACATAAGCATGTGATACTGTCCGTATCCGCGAATTATTATTCACACTGTATGATATATATTTGTTTATAGCTCAGAAACATACAAACATATTTCAATTAAAATATTTTAAATGTAATAATAGGACTATTATAAGCACCGCGTCTTACTATCCGTTCGGGTTATACGCACTTACGCTAATGTGTAGTGGTAGGGTGATTGTGAGATGAAATAGGACCTATAATTTAACGTGGAATCCGAACCACGGTGGAGACATGGCATTCCCCCTATTCACAAATTGTGATTAATACACGTCTTGTCAGAGGTGAAGGAAGGGTTTGGTAATCAGTTAATAGTAGGCCTACTGAATATTTACAATGGTAATTTATTTCGTATCTCAAATTGCGCGGTGTTATAATCAAAATTGGAGGGATAAGGATTGGAAGAAATAATTTTAGTGGTAGTATACCTGCATTTGCGTGAAAGAAGTGTGAAATTATTTATAAAAACCACACTCAGTGGACCCAACCAGTATTCAAACCCCGATCTCCCCTCATCAGCTTGCAGCTTTAAAGGATTCTGATACTGAAGGGGTTAGTTACTTTAGTTAAACACACTTCTAATCTTCTCCGTTTCCTCATCTACTACCCTAATTTATATTTTTCCTCCATACTCCTTAAAAATACGAATTTAAGACACATGATTTTCCTCTTAAAAAGGAATTTAAATAGTGTTTAAAACAGAATCTTATTAGGTGATTGAGTTAAGCACTTGTTTACTAGCTATGTTAGTGTTTTAAGAGATTAGGGAGGCTATATTTAAAGTAAGTGTAACTGCATTTGCGTGAAGGTAGAATGTAAAACCAGTTTGGAAAAACCATCCTCAGTAATTCCGACCTAGTTTCGAATATCAATCTCCCCACCATCGGCAGCTTAGTCTACTGTGATATTAGCGTCTAAGACCATGAGACCACCGAAGCGGGTGCGAAAACCGGTACTGGGTGACAAATTAGTTTGTATCAGATGTTGTAAATCGCTGTTAAATCACGAGTATAATATAACCGAGGTTGTTTTCGCTCGACAGGCAGCCATCTCTCTTTATTTTGACACCCCTATCTTACTCCCTCCCCTTGATAGTCCTCAAACATGCACGCTCAGTTTTCATTTTTTTTATCGATGTGTTAGTGTTCATTAATATTTTTTTAATTTTTTTTTTGTATTAGATATGGAGGTTTTTGATCGGAGCATGTTCTTTTATAATTGTATTTTAGTTATGTGTAATCATATTAAAGTTGTTTATGGATCTTTTCATTTTCTTAA
Organism: Timema poppense; assembly: GCA_902141375.1. Taxonomy (NCBI): domain Eukaryota; kingdom Metazoa; phylum Arthropoda; class Insecta; order Phasmatodea; family Timematidae; genus Timema; species Timema poppense. Next base: position 42,734 of record CABFOV010001316.1, read on the forward strand.
ACTGAATTAAAAGACTATGATCACCCATCATAGGTGAGTGGATGGTATAAGGCGTCAGGCTCAACCAGTCCATTTGGTAAAGGCTATAATTTTAGTTGGATATTATGAGAGTAGTGGGCTTAAATATTTTCTCACACAGCCTCCAAGAAAATGTGGGTTTGTTTACTTTAAACATTATCTTCCTTATTCTTAAACATTTAGTTTAGTTAAAGAGAAAATACTATAACTATGTGTACGATAACTTTGTTTATGTGGTGCTGTCAATATTTTGAAAATGATTGAGTAATAAATGATTAATATTATAGACAACATACAATTTTGAGCTAGATTTCCTAAATTTTATGTATATTTAATATTTCAAAATGGAATAAAATATTAAAATAAAGGCCTGAAATGATTAATATTTTAAAAAATAGATTGTTTTATATTTTTTTTACCATACTCGATTTAGAGTTTTAAATAATTAACATATTAAAAATATTAATTTAAGAATTTCTTAGTTAGATTTATTATTTTTAAATCATTTATGAATAGGAATAAAGCTCTATGGTTTGCACCAACTAAATCACCAACCACAAACATGAAACAGGTTTTAGACACCATGGACTGATATGAAGTTATATTACTCAAAACACACATCGGTTTCCTTCCGCAGATTTAATACATTCACGAAACGTATGAAACCTCTTCAGATGCTAAAATAAATTTATTCGCTTTTAAACCAGTATATTTTACTTTCAAAAGAGTATCTAAGTTTCCCTTCATAAGGATATAATTTAACTCTTTAATTAGTTGAAAATTAAATAGTGGAATAAGAGAGCTTTTAAGTGATGTATATAGATCGGAATAATTAACTTAGACGTTACAGACGATCAAATTAAGACATTAAATTAATGTATTGATAAATATCTTTTTTGATGATTAAATTGATATCTGGGTTTAACTTTTATGTTACCAGAGCTCGCGGAGCTTATTTAATGTTATGGGGTGTTTAATTATTGTTAAGACAGAATGAAGTACTTTTGGTTTAATTTAGTAATGTGATTCTTATAGCGCCTACGGGATATACTACTCTTTGACTATCTACTTCAAATAGTAAGTATAGTAAGTGTCAGACTTATAGAATCTGGTTTACCAGTGCTCGGGAGGTAAGGATTCAAATCCCAGCCAGGTGTACTGAGAATAGTTTTTTTCCCTTTAGTGTTCACACACTCTCTCTCTATGAAAATTCAGTTAAATTTCCTCTAATTTCAATTGTCATCATCCCTACACAATTTGTGTGATAAAGTACTAAAGTAAGGACGGTTAGTAAGATGGAGGGTAGATGATAAGGGGGAAATAGCAATTACTATTTTTAGCACCGTTTCTTACTACCCGTTCGGTCTATACACATATTTAGACTACTAATTACGCTAATAGTTTTAAGGATTAGGAAGGTTATATTATAAATAAGTGTACCCGCATTTGTGTGGAAGAGGAATGTTTTTTTAACTTTCTTCATTACACCCGACAAAGATTCGAACCTTAATATCCCCGTATTCGGTAGTATAGTCTACTGTGAGAGTAGCGCGTTAGACCATGCGGACACTTTATTGAGTTGAAATAGTTAATCAAATAACATTTTATGAAGAAGGTTGACCTTAAGGTTCATCACCGGCGTTTGCTTTTAGACAAAAAAAACTATTTACTTTGACCGAGAGTTCTAAGGGATTATAATTATCTTGTCCTTGGTCATCGTTAAAAGCTAGACCAAGCAAGATTAGAATCTCTACCGGTTGTATTAGGGCTGTTATCCCAAACGTGATTTCTTTTGTGATTTTTTCATCCTCTCTCAACACTAGTGTGGATACATATAAACTAATCTTCTCTATTCATATCTAACTAACTAAGCAGCTAGCAACATGTATGTTGAAATACAAGAATTAATGGGTAAAATCATTCCATAGCACCCAGACGGTAATTAAACTCGGGCCCACTATATCAAGCTGTAACTGAGCTGATTCTGACAAATTAGTGAGTTATTGCCACAATGGACTGACAATTAACTATTATTAGTTCCAAGCAGCCAAGCGGGTATACAAAGTTCCCTAGACGGCCATTTATATTGTGAAAGCTACGTAGCCCTAAAATAATTTAACCATTTCGTAGTCTCAGCCAAAGTCAAGCTTAAGTCCAATCTTCATATAAAGAAACTTTTAGAAAATACAAACCTACTTTTACTTTCATCGTTTATACAAACCTACTATTCTATAAGTGTTTTTCTTTTAGCACCACGTCTTGCTACCCGTTCGGGTTATGTACTAATGACGCTAAGCGTTTTAAGGATTACGAAAGTTATATTCAGAGGAAGTGTACCCACATTTGCGTGAAGGGAGGGTGTAAAACAAGTTTGTAAAAAACCTCAGTACATCCAACCGAGATTAGAACCTCGATCTCACCGGTCCAGTCTACTTTGAGAGTAGCACGTTAGACCACGTGGCCACCTAGGTGGGTCACTATTAGTGTAATTTAATAGGTAGGGTACTTTATATCAAAAGTGACTACTGGATATAACATGACTTGACCTATGAATACTTGAAAGTGGATTTAGTAGCTTTTCGAGCTATCTTCCTATTAAAATGGGGATGTGGTTAGGGCGTCGTAAATTTATTTGACGTCAATATTGTCTTCAATAGAATTAAATTTTAGGCGTATAGGCTGAACGGGTAGTAATACGCGGTACTAAAAAGAATTTTATCATCCCTAAAACAAGCCTTAAAACACTCTGTCTATGTGAAACAAAGTTTGATACTTAACTTGCTACCAGTTTCACACACCTTGTTACGAACTTAAACAATTGTGTCACGAAGCGTATAGGAGATAAGAAGAGTTCGACACCATAGCTCTGTCGGTATCGTGTTTGCCTACAGAAAAAAGAGTCCCGGGTTCTATTACCACCATGACCGAACATCAATCGTTGATGAAAATAGATATTTACCCATTCACATTGATAAATTAACGACCGGAGACTGGATATTGTGCCTGTCCTAGTCTTAAGATTGATTAGAAGACAAACCTAGCAAGTCAGTAGTGTAAAAATAAATGACTTTAATTAAAAACTGACCTAGGACACAGGCTATGAAAAGTTATGGATGTGGGAAATACGGAAAGTTGCATTTTAACTCAGATTGAGTTGAGAACTTCCATCTACTAGTCAATATGAGATCTTTATAATGAGCTTAATATTATTGTTAAGAGAGGTCTCTGTCATATCTAATATTAATTAAAACAAAGTATTTGCTGTGGTCCTAATGTGGTTTGAGATGTAAAAGTTGCTACCCTGGAAAATACGTGATATGTGACTGTTACCCATGTACACCCTTCATATTTGATCACATTTATAATTGAGATACATTTCACTATTTTAATAGTAGTTTATTTAAATACGAACTGCGTCTGTGTGCATGAGCTTTAAATGTCAAACTCTTCATTTATTCTTGTTTGCCATCGAGGTTAAAATCGCGGCCAGATAATTTTAAAGGCAATCTTTCCTAAAAGTTTTACCACTCTTCTATCACACTTACTTGTTTTTTACTAATGCGTCTTACTACCCATTAAGGTTATACAAATAACTAACTACTTTACCGAGGTAGTGGTGAGAAAGGAAAGACAGGTTTAGATGTAATGTACCCGCATTTGCGTGGAAAGAGAGTGGAAAATCATTTTAAAATACTAGCTACAGTAGACCCAACCGGGATTCAAAACCAAATCTCCCTGTAATCAGCAGACCAGTCTAACACAAGAATGATACCTTAGTTAATTTTGTCACTGAAGCGGGTACATAATTGTAACTAATTTTACTGAAAGGTTAATTAAGACATGTTGAAAATAACATAATATATTCTATAAGACACTTGCCTGATTGTTGCTCGTATACAGCTGGCGATTCTATTTTTTCTAATAAAATCACTGATGGACACCAGGACAAAGGCCTCTGTCTCATATTGTATGGTTTCACGGCAGTAGAAAAGTTGAAAGGTTAAGGCGCAGATCCTGTCCTAGTATACCAATGTACAGTAAGTAGCCCCATAGCTTCTTTGGTGCTGACTGACAGCTCACAGCTGACTTCTGATTGTCAAAAGTGACAGCTGCTAAACACATGTTTTGCAGATCATATGGTTCGGCGTAGGGATGCATAATTTGGTCTGGTAACTTTTCAAAGCTGTCAGTCAGCACCAAATAAGCCATGGGGCTACTGTATATACCTAAATGTTGACTGTCAGAAGTAAGCTGTGAGCTTCCAGTCAGCACCAAAGAAGCCATGGGGCTACTGTAGTTTTTTAAATAGTTGTTCACCTTTCTTTCCTCTCCAAACCTTTTATTTAAATTCCACCTTCTCTATATTCCCCTCTCTTGTGCTAATTTGCCGATAGCCCGAATGAATAGTAAGACATGTACTATGAGAATACGAAAACAATCATCTACTTTTCACAAATAAACAAATGTTCACATAGTAACCGTACATATAAATAATAGCGCCATATTTTCCTGTGTTTTAAGTTTAATATTTGATTGTATAGTTTATATCGCTAATGTTATGATAGTATTTTACTCTCCGAGTTGTTTTGTGTTTATTTATTGGATGTTAAAGCGGTCAACATGGTAAGCGTAAAATTGTCATGCAGACGTTCAGATCTAACGCAATATTTAATTACACAAAGCATTATTTCAAAATATGTTACATGCCAAAATAAAGTCGAAAGATTCCAAGAGATCTATTTTTCTTTAAATCTTTATTTTGAGTATTAGGAATAGAAACAAATATATTAATATGTTACATTAGCTCGTTTCAAATGACATTTTAAGCATTTTATGGAGCTATGAAACTATAAATGATGAAAAATAGAACTATATTTATCCTTCCTTTAACAAATACAGTAATGTTTTGATAAGCTAACAACCAAAATTTATAATAATTAAGAGCTAGCAGCTAGCTATCTATCCTCTTTACCTTGAGACAATAAGTTTCGCAGTTTTCTTTTTTCCTCTTTCTTATTGACATGACAAAGTGTGATTGTAGTTGAACGACGAGAGGGAATATAAGTTTAGACAGAATTGATAAGTAGTTCCAGAAAATGACACAAGCAATTGTATTATAGGCAATGTTGTCAGACATCGATTGATACTCTCTCGCTGACTAAGGCCTTTTAAAGAGCTATAATAGTCAATCATAAATTCAAAAGTGCCAGAAATCAAAAGGTTTTGTAAACTTTCCCGGATGAAGCTGTTCGACAGTAGAACAAACGGGGTAGGAGTAAAATACGGACGCCTTCCATTTCAAATTACGTCTTTCGATTCACAGAGATCTATTCTACGCTCCTATATTATTAGTTACCTCTCGTTTCCCAGTAATTTAGAACTTATTGATTAATCGAAATAGGTGTATTTTAGGACTTTTCAGAGAGGAAAATTTCAACTTTTAAATTATATTTATGTCTATATATGTATAGCGTCATAGAAAATAAATGTGAATACATTCCAGTAAACACCAAACTCGTGTACTGTTAAAGGCTTTATCAATATTTTACCTAATATGATAGGCTTTAACTCTGTATCGTCGTAACCCAGGCGTAAGACAAAAATGAGTACAGTATATTCTCGAATGATCGAGTTTCCGTGAATTTAGAGGCTAGAGATGCACGTCCACACATATTTTTAGATAGCACAGATATAAGCGATTGTTTTTTAGCACCACGTGTTACTAACCATTATACCTATCCGTCTATGTACTAATTACGCCAATATGAACGAGATAAAAAGGTTGAACTTGGAGGAAGCGTACCCACATTTGCATGTAGAGAGAGTAGAAAACGATTCAGGAAAATCCCCCCCTCGGGACAGCTGACCAGGATCGAGCTTCGATCTCCCCCATCTATTGCGAGAGTAATGCCTTAGAGCATGCGGCCACCGAAGTAGATCCTTGAGTACAAATGATTATTCAGAAAGAAATGATGCGGAAAACTCAGTCCATCAGGCGAACCTGGGCCATAAATGTATCAGGGGTACATACCAACAAAATCTAATTTTTTGTATTACTTATTATTTAAATTAATACAGATAATAAATATCTATAAATAAAGAAATAACACAATTTAAATATTTTATTTACTATTTAGGATTTTTTTAAATATTGGTAGACAAAATAATCGATTTTATGGTGTTATGGTATTTGAGCTCACTTTGTCGGCGCATCGATTTGATATTTAATTAAAAGCTTCGAAATTGTTTTTGCTAAAGGAAGCCAAGAAGAAATAATATTTTTGCATTAATATATTGCGGGGAAAGGTAGTGGGGGGCTACCAATTTTTTATATAGATTTTGTCCCGGAATGTTGGAATAATATTTTTTTTATTCTGGCATCCTATTACTTTTAATTAATGCAGGGGGTGCGATTTATTTATCTTATACAGATTACAATTAGAGCGCAAATGTTAACGTGGGGATGCAGGGAATTGCGTTAAAAAAATTAATGTTTTTTCAGTTTTTATATCAAAACTTTTTAGACAAAATAAATCAATTAATTCTCCTGTAGAAATAAATAGTTTAATTTTATTCACATTGTGATATAAATAATTGTTGAATATCTGTCAATTGTGTATTGTAATTTTATGACAACTTTTTCTCTTCATTAAAAAAGTTTTTAATCAAATACTAACACACTCTGAAAATTGAAAAATGATATCTAGATGGAGTAATCCTCACTAAAACGTAAATAATAGCGTTGGCTATTTTATTTTTAAATGCTAACTTTCTCATTAATGATATTCAACAATAGTTGATCCTTTATTATGGTCCTTCTTCAAGAAACCCTTGGAAGTACGAAAATAGAAGATCGATGTTTTATTGAAGGGTCAGAACATAAGAAGGTAGGACATAGACAGACATAGGACATAGGACAGAGTGGAGTCAGCGAATGAAGGAGAACACAAAAAAGACTAAAAGAACTGTGAGCTGGACATGGAAACTTGGCAGGTCTACGGAATCAAATTATCTCCACATATATCTTTACGATTCTATCCAAATCTACAAGGAGAAGGTGCCAGATACTTCTTGGGCACTTCAAAGGAAGGAGAGGGGAAGAAATGGATGTCCGGGGTTATTGGGATGGGGTGAATTCTCAGATAACTTCAGAAGCTCTCGAGAATTCGAAAAGACCTAAACGAGAAAACTTTTCATGTCACATAGAATAAGTCAAGTTTTTTCAGAAATGTGTTAAAAGTGAAAATGAGAATGGAAAAAAAAGTGTTTGGTTTATTTCCTTGAGCATATAAAGCTGTGGTGATGAAATGGAACTATGAGAAGATCTGTTCTTGTCATGTGGTTCATCAAAGGGTAGTTATCCAAACTTAAAATTCCAGCATCATTCCCGGATTTTCTGATAAAAGCTATTTTTATAGTTTTTTAAATAGGATCTTCTTCCTACTGTGAGACTTTAAACCAATAATTCTGAATTTTTCAAAGATGTATTTAACAAGCCATTAAATTTAACTATATGTGTAGGAATAGTTAATAAGATCCTCAACAGGAAATTTGGCATGGTCCTCCCCCAGAAAATGTTCAAAATTTGGATACCCCTAGAAGCTATTTATAGTAGTCTTTGCCTGATTTTTTAAAAATTATATAACTCTAGAAATTATGAAGAGTAATCTTCGCCTTCAAATACTTGACAGATGAAGAAATTCAAGTAATTTTATTTGGTTTTTCCCTGAGGTACCAAATCAAACCATAATTCCTGGCTTTCTTGGTCTGTGGCCAACCTGATTAATACAATGATTAAAACTTGCCAAAATAATATGGTGCACAGAGATTTGTTTAATCTAAGCTTAAATACTAATTATGTTATATTCATATTTTTTTAAGAATAAATATTTTGTTTGAAGAGAATACAATAAGCATATAACCCGAATGGGTAATAATACGTGGTGCTAAAAAAGAAAATGTTACAAAACTATTTTTAATGTATATATACTTGCTAACATAATTTATATGATGAAATAAATTTTAAGGGTTTAGTGAAATAATAATAATAATTTATGCCACATAATGTTAATTGTGAAAATATAAGTTTCAAAGTTTAAAAAAATTAAAAATTAATAATCCTAAAAAAAATATTATTTTGCACTAACTTTACATAAACTCTTAATTTAAAGTAATAAATACAAATATATTTGTATAATATTCATGTAAGGAAACATATAAGCACAATTAAATATAAACTACATCTACTGACACTTTTGTGCTATATTCCATTACTGCCCCAAAGCTTATGTTATTATGAAAACGATAGTATCTATTTCTATGTTGATGAACATTTTCACTTTATTTTATAATCAATATTGAATTTTACAGTTTTTGCAAAACATATGTTCATTTTTATCAGTTTTAATTTTTCAAGCATAAAAAATTGAAAATATTTAAAGTCAAATTCATCCATATTAATTAATATCGACTATAATAAGCATATTGGATGTGGTTTAAACATTATTTTGAATAAAAATCTGTTTAAAAATTCCTAGGTCGTAGTTTAAGGTAAGCGATAATGTAAACTTCGTTAAGGCTGAAAGGTAAGAACCTTAATTGCTTAACTTAGATGAGGTGCAGCTTATATGATTGTGTCAAGGAAAGATTGTGAGATTTCATAGTAAGTGGGCGTATTTTTATATAAAAATATGTGAGTAGGTTTGTGTAGTTAAAAAATTATGACAAGTATTGGAAAAAGTCGGAAAACATAAAAGTAAAGAATGTCCCAAATTCTGAATTATTTCATTCTAAACTAAAATTAAATTTTGGTAGCCAAATATCATACTTCTCATATGGCGTACATATAAGAGTTCTAATGACATATAGATCCATACGCTTAGTAAATAAATGTTTATTTGTGAAATTTTTTATTTCAGAACAATATGTTTATGCACCATTTTTAAACATGAAACTAAACGTGTAGCTTGAAAATATATGAACATTTCATGGATTAACTTTGCTTTAAGAAATATAATAATATTCAAATAAACTAACCTAAGAAAGGAGTGTAGGGAACATTTCACTGTTTTTACAGATATTATATCAAAACTTTCTTAGGTTAAAATAAATCAAATATTGCTCCAGTACTAACATAGAGCATAACTTACTCACATGGTGATATAAACAGTTGATGGATATCTTTCATGAGTGTCCTGGAATTTAAGGACAACTTTTTCTCTTCATTTAAAAAGTTTCTCATCTAATGCCGCTATTCTCATGACATACGAGTATATTCAACAACTGTTGATATATTTATTTATATTTAGCACCGCTTCTTACTACCTGTTCGGGTTATACGCTTTAAGTACTAATTACTCTAATGGATTAGGAATTGGGACGGTTGAATTATAGGAAGTGAAACCGCAATTGCGTGGAGGGAGAATGGTAAACCATTTAGGAAAAACCACCCCCAGTTCACCCGACTGAGATTCGAACCTCGATCTCCCCGTCCTCAGCAGTCGAGCTCAACACGACAAGCGCGTTAGCCAACTACGCCACCGAGGCGGGTAACTGATGATATCACCGTGTGAAGAAAGTTAACCTCTCTATATCTTTACAGGAGCAATACATTTTTTTGGCGTTGTAAAACACCTATTTTAGTGTCACCTAGACTCCCCAATTAGCCCAATTAAACCAAATAAACATAGGGAAATGTAGTTTTTAACAAATGAAAATATATTGAAAATGAAATGGTTCGAAAAAGATAAATGCAATTGGAAGAGTTGTATCAGTAGCAATAATATTCATGAGTCCCATCAATGACAAGTGACTACCACATTTTCTAAAACGCTCAACACGAGTACTTCATAAGACCATGTTTCGGATAAATTTGCTATATGATATTGAGCCTTACAGTATTTGGAACACACGTTGCGTAGTTCAATGCAACAACTGGTATTTGTCGAGTAAATGTGTCGAGAGATGTAAGGCCTCTAATCATGGTAATCCTCTTACGCGATTAATTGTCGCTCTAATCTCGCGTAAGGGTACGGCCAGACTGGGCGAGAGACTAAAAAATAAAATAAAGCACATTGGTTGTAATGAGAGGTGGCCAGACTGGAGCGAGCGAGCACGCGTGCTTGAAATATAAAACCGTTATATATATATATATAGTTTTAAATGTTAAAATGTTGAAAACTATAGGCTATATATATATAGTTTTAAATGTTAAAATGTTGAAAACTATTGTAATAAACGAAAAGAAAAATTGTTGAGTTTTAACCATGTTTATTTTTTTTATTACTGTCTTCTAAAGAAAATTTGATCTTGACATTTTTGTTGAAATCAAAACGTTTAAATCTTGTTATGCTCCTTTAAAAGTGCACCCAATAATTTCTCTGCTGTGTTTTATTGAAGAGCGCGAATCACATTCATCGAACGAAGATGTATTGCTTGACATACTATGTTGTGTGGTAATAAATCTTATTATTAAAATAAATTAACAAAACCATGTTTTACTGTTTAACTTGTAACATCTGTTATCAACGGATGTTATTCTCACTGAACAGTATTAGCGGAATGTTTGTTACTTCAATGAAAACTATTTTTCCACCCTTTTACTAGTATAAATCAACATATTTAATTACATTTATAATTATTTTCTATTAATATTTAATTCAAACTTATCTCATTTCAGGCGGTACATTGAAAAGGAAAGTGAAAGTATATTATTGTGTATTATTTTATTTGTAATGGGGTGATAACATGCTCTATATCTGTCACAGTCCTGTACAAGTGCAGATTGGAACTGCTAAATATAGATTCTTATCAGTTTAGTTTTCACCATTTTTGAGGGTCTTCAATACCACAACGCTGGTGACCGTCACCATTATGTGTGGTACCTCACTTTGTTGCACTGAAAATTATCTCTCTGAGAAAAATGCATATTATCGGGGAACAACGTTGCCATTCTCTTGTGTCAGTGTGGCCAACCTTGCTCCAAATATACGACAAATTTTGTAACATTAGTTTGTCGGTGTTGCTAGTAGATCATCCGTATCCCAGTAAACTGCCTACCAACATTACTGAAAAATAGGAGATTTGGCAACAGTTACTCGAAAGAGAGAGTAAGAGTATAGATAAGCTTTTATCCATAATACCTGCAGTTCTCTGAACTTCCAATCACGCACATTAATCGTGGCTCTACGTATCACGAGTCTCCCTTATCACAATACAAAATGTACTTTCTTTCTTTATTCTTTTTATGAAAAATTCCAAATTTTGTGTTTGGGATTTGGGTACAATTTGCTATTATAAACTTTAACCATCAATATACGAGCAAACGGAGATAGAAATTATAGAATGTAGATTCGTTTCCATTATTATCCCAAAAGCTTTCTTTTCCTTTAGTTCTGTTCAATAAACTTGTAAAAAAAAATATGTTTCTTTTCAATGGGACAACTATATTTTATTTTTGAAAAAAAAATTTGAATCTTTTTCTTTTCTTTTCTAAAAATTGGCTTATGAAATTCATAGCTCAGAACTATGTTCACGTCCCTTCCACAAGAATTAATTTCTGAAATTTTATCTCAAGGGGTGAGGGCAGTTGCAACATTCCTGGAAGATATGACTCAAATCAGACCCCCATTTTTAAAACCCATATGAGTGACCATTCTTCGTATTATTTGTTAGCAATCGGTATGACATAATTATATCTAGTATTTAAGTCAATAAATGGTAGGAATTCACGACCACAAAATGTCAAAAGTTGTATCATTTATTTAATTCATTCTTCGTGCAAAGATAAATTATAAAATGTATATATTTAAAACTACCAACACATCTTGTGGGGCATAAGCGTAAGCGTTAAGCTGTGACAGAGTCACAACNAAGCGTTAAGAAGAAGCGTTTATTTACGTACTTGTTTAGTCTGAGTGTTAAAGCTTGATTCAAAATTGAAAGAATGAAAGTTAATATGCTTAAATACGAGTATATGGATACAAAATTATCATTATCTTATTCATTAGTTCATAATAGTTCATGGTGTGCAATCATAAAAAAAATCGGTAGAATTTTACATAATTTTAGTAATCTGAAGTAACTTTATTTTTTAACACCATGTCTTACCACACGATTGGGTTATATGCTTATGTATTAACTACGCTATTGGTTTTAAGGGTTAGGAAGGCTAAATTTAGAAGAAGTCTACCTGCATTTGTGTGGAGGGAGAGTTGAGAATCCTCTAGGAAAACTCACCCTCTGTACACCCGACCGAGATTTGAACCTCGATATCCCCGTTATAGTCAGTCTAGCCTACTGAGAGAATAACGCGATATACCCCATGGTGACTGAAGTGGGTCTTAAGTAACTATACATAGAATGTTATTGCATCAACCAATCAGAAATATCATTTATTTGAATTTGTTTTGTTTTTAATTCGATTTTGAGTATTTTTTAAAATATTTAAATAACTTTATTAAGGAATGTACATCTGTGGTCTAGTGGTCAGAGCCCTTGATTATAGATCCAGGGGTCCCAGGTTTTATCCCCGGTACTTTTCTGGGAAGCAGCGGGCCTGGAACGAGGTCAGCTCAGCCCCGTGAGGCCAAGTGAGGAGCTACTTGGATTTTTAAAAAAAGTCACGGCTCTGGTCAAGAAAACTGAGGCTAATGGTTAAAGGGTTTGTTGCGATGACTATATGAGACCTTCTATCCTTATAAGTTGGTACTATCATCGCCAACTTCCGGCATTCACTTGGTTAATAAATAATAAATTTAATAAATATTAAAGTGGTTAGTTTTAATTTTAATATATAATGGTGGGATAGAAGGGAACGAGAGTTAACATCCGTACTTTTAAAGTGCTTATGGGCAGCAAAGAATGTCTCTGTAGATACATTTAGTTTATATGTCTATACATTGTAATCTCAACAGTTCTTGTACGCACAACATGGGTATCGCCGAATTTGAACCAGGATATTAAATTAAATTATAGCACCACATCGTGCTATCCGTTTGGGGTTTTTCTTCAGTACTAATTACATTAATGTGTTAGGAATGGGGAAGGTTTAATTTAGAGGAAATGAAACCACATTTGTGTGGAAGGAGAATGGAAAAACCATTTAAGAAAAACCATTCTCAGTTCACACAACTGAGAATCGAACCTCGATCTCTTCGTCTTCGCCTAACTTCGCCACCAAGGCTGGTAATTTTGACGCAAAAACTTTTTAAAACTTATATAAAAGGGCCTAATTAAATGTATCCACGGTCATGTCGAGTATTCAAGAATTGATTAGATAAGTTGCATGTAGAAAACTTCACTAAAATTTCAAATGAAGCAATATTTTAATAATATATTCTGACAGAATTTTTTTCAATAAAATTTTTCAAAATATGTACCTTACCTACCTAAGTATTGAAAGTGCACAGGCTGACTTTGTATGCACTCTTTGGTGTAGGGTCTATATTAGAAGCGCACAAGGTAAATGTATGAAAATTGCACCATTATTTATATACCCCATTCACCGTAGGAATTACTCTCTTAAAGGTTTTTTTACCTACCAATATCCTACTATATAGTAGATTTCTGGTAGGAATAAAGGCCTTTCAGAAAACAATTCCTACGGTGAACGGACCTTAGTCACTGAGCCTCACATGGGAACCACGTTTGTTGACATTGGGCCAAGCTTACCTAACCTAGCCTAGCCTAGCACAAAATAATAACAGGCCATTACTATTTGCCGACTATATTTTGAAGAATTACATTCAACGTGGTAGTTCATTTTCGATATTGATGTGGGTACAAGATGCTTGCCTTGTTGCCTCGTTATGTAGTTGTTGTTTTTCACCTGAGTGCTTTAAATACAAGATCTTGTTGCAGTTTAAAACCATATCTTCGTGCACTTTTGATACGAGGTTTATCCCTCTTGTGTGCTTTAGATAGGTACCCTCTGACCTCGGTCAGCGATTGTGTATCAATCGCTGCCATGCCACAGGGTTTAAAATGCAGTAATATGTGTCATTTTCTAGAACTACCTTTTAATTATGTCTAGGTTAATATTCCCTCTCACCTTTCACCAACAACCCCTTTTGACATGTCCATAAGAAAGCGGTGAAAGGAAACTACAAAACTTCTTATTTCAGAAGAAAGAGGAAAAATCACTGATATTTTTTCAAATGTCTTAATTTTGATGTTGTGAGTCTATCAAATACATTATTGTATTTGTTAGAGTAAGGCTAAATTTAGATACCTTTTTCCTTAAACCTAGTCTCAAAGCTTCACAACGATGATTAAAAAGTCGTTAAAAATAAGCTAATACAGTAGACTCCTGACTATCCAGCTTGCGACTATCCGTCCCTCCGTACTATCTGGACTAGTTAAAAAAAATCCGTAATAAAATGAAATACATATTAATATGCCAAGGCTTTGGAAGTGGGCGTCTGCTACGCTCTACGGCCCTACGTGCCGTGTGAAAAACACAAGCGACGACTTGAAAAGTGCAGGTTTTCCCCGCCTTGCTTCCTGTTCTTTTTTTCGTCAGTCGTGTATCGGATGTCAACAAGTGCAGAATACTTTTGCTGCTGTTCCTGATTACGTTCGTAAATTGTTTTTTGGTGTGCTTTTTTTTAATTATAAAGTTCCTGCACTAAGAGGTCATAAAATATGAATAAGAGCGT
>CABFOV010001316.1:57610-94997 GCA_902141375.1 Timema poppense
CACGAATGAAGTGAGTATTTATAGAACTCCAGCTTATATGGATTTTTTTTGTCATTCAGCCTGCCCTTCCTCCAAATTAGGACGGATAATCGGGATTCTACTGTATTACATTTTCACCCAATTTTTATACTAATGAAACTGAAAATGTAGGGATTTTAAGGCCCTGTTGAAATATTTCAACTTTATTTGGTGTGAACCATAATTTTAATTAAAGCACCGTAGAATTAAATACTGCAATAGAGCTAGAAGTATGTGGAGCAATTTATCGCTTACCGGGGCGGCACCCTTATCTAGCGTTCTCTTTTATTCCACCTTTATATCCCCATTAAAATGATCCAGGGTTTCAGGAACATAGAATTGGCATTTATTATTAACAGTAGGCTTACTCGTCGTATTAAATACTAGCTGTGACACACTTAAATTTGAAACAAACATAAGCTTTATGTGTTCATCATACACACATACTCTCTCATCTTAAGTCTACATTTTTATATTGTGAACAAGGCTTTACACCTCCGCTAAGTACATGTAAACAGTGAAAACATGTTTTGTGGAACGAGGGCGTTTTCCACTCTAGAGCAGGCTCGTTAACATGTAAAAACGATCCCACAGGGTAATAACAATTCGCCATGAATTACCCCGGGGGAAAGTATTTGGACTGAACACCTTATTTGGAAATGTTAATGGACTGAAGAAACGGTGCAATATATACTCAGAGGGCAATAGGGAGAACCTTTTAGAGCATGTAAACAACCCTTGTTAAGTAGATAACCTTTTAGAGCATGTAAACAACTAATGTAGAGGAACAAAAGACGTTAAACATTCACTGTGCTTATCGTTCCTCTGTATATTACCAACATCGCCTTTCAAATCTTCTGTAGGAACAAAAAAATATAATACTTGCCGTATGAAAAGAAATAGAGTAGACTTAGTAGCTCCGTAAGTTGTTAGATCAAGTTATTAACTTGATAATTTAACTAAACCCTACTTTATGATAAGAAATTATAATTTAATCATGCCTGACTTGTTCTAATTAATAACATTAAAATTTAAATATCGTATTGTAAGATTTTGGGATAGAGGGGTTTATTAAATTTATTGATTGAGCTAGAATTTATATACGATAAAGCTGATATTTACTTTAATTCAAAATCTCCAAGTGAGAAGTATTATGATCGTAAAAGAAAATAATGAAATTGATAATTTTACAAATATCAACGTTTCATGACCCCCCAAAACAAAAATGTTGTTTTTGCAATGTTGTTTGTCTGTATCTCAGTGTAAAGCCGAAACCTTTACACCGACCAGGCCAAAACATGGTATCTGAGGTTTTCATTGGTTACCCCGAGGAATTCTTCTCAATTAGTTAACTATCTCTAAAATTAAGATTAGTTTACTGAAGGGTAAAAAGAGAACTGATTAGATTTTCTCAAAATTGACTCTTAACTATTTTGATTAAATTCAATACCTATATATTTCTTAACATTAAAAACAAAATAGAAATTTTCATTTTCCCACAAAAACCAAATTTGACAGCATGTGTAAATGTCCAATTTTGGTTATACCTAGGCCTACACACCTATTTGACATTCAAAATAACCTATCATTGTAAAATGGTAGCAGTAATAAAACAAAACTCTCCTACTTGAAACATAATGTAACGCAGGCGCGTATGACCTTTCAAATGTCATCGTGAGAACCACGAGCTCTTTAGAGGTGAGGGTATTGAGGTAGGTGCTGCTTAAACAAGATTGAAAACGCAAACGGAATATTAAAAGTTTTGATTATTAAAAAAAACTTTTAAAATTAAATTAACAAAAACTAAATGGGTCACTGATTTCAAATAGCAGTCATTCTTAAATCTTTAAATTAATTATATAATATTAATACATAAAAGAGAATTAAATTAAATAAACAATATAATAACTATAAAACACATAATAGCTACTCAAATATTTAAGTGTCACAAAAATGTTCATTATCAACACAGTTCACATTAACAATCTATGTCCACGTCACCCGTGTAGTTCACTTAATTCTCCACATATACCCGTGCATGATACACCGCAATGACCCGCGTTACATGAACACTGGATTCACTTATCCTTTCCCGGGTATGCTACCCCACTCAATGGACATGCCAGCACACCCCGGGCACATTAGACTCCTAAATGATATGCCAGCCCACTAGCCGATTCACTGGACACACCAGCCCACTCCCGGGCACACTAATCCACTCCCAGACACGCTGGTTCACTTACTTGATCACCCACAGCTCGGACTGGGGATTGATCCTCTTGCTATCACCAACCGTGTATAAAGGTGTCACAGTTAAAAGTCTGGAATACTCCATTTTTAGGATAGAATAAATTGAACCCAAACTTTTACAGACGTGTCCCGTTTCTTTCAATTACGCACCCCCAGTCCCATCTTGTACTCATGGCAGTGAGACTGGTTGCATACCTGCTAAACAAAAAGGGAGATAGAGAGAGCAGAAATCGCAGTTAGGGTAAGTAGCTGCGCTAGTCGCGCTGTTACTAATTTAGTTACAACTACCACCTCCTTAAGTCATCATTGGTGTCCAGGTTTATCACATTCATGGGAATCTTGAAGTAAGTTACTGAAAATGTCAAACTCTTGATGGTATGACTGCTGGGCAATCATAAAATTTAGGTCTCAACTATCCGGGTGTCTTCTATACCTTAGTGGTCCACTGAAGCACCATTAAGAAGATGTTCCCGGTGTGTATCTTTGGGTCCAAATACAGTTCCCGTCGTTCACCACTGTTACTTCGTAAACCCGATATTTCACGTTCTGTTACGTCCTTTATTATCGTCTTGCACTTTTTCTATCAACAAGATGCTAGCACAAAACATATCCATGTCTAAATCCATGTTAGACATTACGTCCAGTCATAATCCTTCTAAATGTTCATTACATTTACCAGTTAATCAAATTATAAACAAAGCCGTTTACTTCATTTCCTTGTAGAACGTTTTTAATCGATTATAATGAGGTGGTCTAGGAAATCCTACTAGAAGTAATAGCATTATCATTCTGTCGTCACAAGTAGTTTGTTCAGCCAAAGTAGCTCCACTTTAATGGACTTTGTAGCTCTTCTGTCTATGGCCAAGATTAAGTTTTTCGTTACACAGACATCGATCAAGAATAAGTGACAAACAAACAAAGTCCACACATTATAGATCATTCTAAATTCCATCAAGTACATTGTCCATAACATTCATCATCATGATATTCCCCTGATCATCTTTTTTTAGCATCCCATCTTACTAACCGTTTGGGTCATATACCTATGTATTAATTACGCTAGTGGTTTTAAGGATTAGGAAGGTTTGATTTAGAGTAAATGGAACCAAATAAGCGTGGGGGAATAGTGTAAGACTATTTGGTAAAAAATACACCCTCAGTGTACCCGACCAAAATTCGAATTTTTATCTCGTTGTCATCGGCAGTCTGGTCTAGTGTGAAAGTAGCGGGTTAGACCACAAGGCTACTGGAGATAGTCTGATCACCTTCTTGGTGATCTTGAGCAGCATCATCACCATTAATGTTGTCACCAAGAGTTTCGTCATAAGCAAGGTCGTCACCAACACCATATTTATCAACAATTTTGTCATCAATAACGTTGCTACCAACATCGTCGTTTGTCACCAACACTAGCGACGTCTTGACACTAATAGAAGCGTCGTCAATAACACCAATGATGCCATCATCTAGAGCGTCACCCCAACATCCTCCTCCTCAGGAGCGTCATCAACAGTGGTGACATCATCAACAGCATCATACACAGTGTTATACTCTTTTTCATGCTTGAATAAAGTACGCCAACTTTTATGGGAACCCTTTACATGCACTTGGGTGCCTTTTGATTATGTGGCTGATTTAAATTCGTCTTTAAAGTTGTTCTACGATGTCGTTTGTTCTGCCATCTGGTTCTACAGTTACGCAGTTTGTTTAGGCAAGGGTTAGATAAGAGCTGTAAAACCCTGAATATTCGTGGCCATTCTTCTTGTTTCCATACGTCAAACAACACACCATCAATATCTCACTTCTGACACCAAAGTAACTAATAATGAACATGGCGACGTATGTCAACTGGTTGGCATCCTGCCCGGATATGGCACTGATATGTGTAACAAGTCCTTTAAGAACATATAAAAGCTTTTTTTTATATCTAAAACAAAATATTTAGATTAAATCATCACATTACATATTTAAGTGCATAGCAATAGCATTTACACCAAATATGATTACGTAACTATCAAGAACAAAAATCTCTAAAAAGAGTATTTGAAAATGAAAATAATTAGTTTGCACAATATTTATTATATTATGGTGTCGAATAGTCCAAACTAATTTGATATTAGAATTATTAGCTACTTTAAAAGAGTCTCTCGAAATTTAGTGCATGAGTATTATTATTATTATTATTATTATTAGCACCGCGTCTTCTACCCGTTCGGGTTATACGCACTTACGCTAATGTGTAATGGTAGGGTGATTGTGAGATGAAATGGAGGACCTACAGTTTAACGTGGAATCCGAACCACAGTGGAGGCCTGGCATTCCCCACATTCACAAGATGTCTTGTCAGAGGTGAAGGTTTGGTAATCAGATAAATCTATGCCGGGACCGAGGATTGAACCCCGGCCGCCAACACAGAAATCTGACACCTTACCCCTAGACCGCCAGGTCACCCAGTGCATGAGTAAGTTCTTTCAACTTTTAACCAGAGAGATAAAAAATATTTCTCAAAAAAATGTTTAGATGTTAGCTGTATTACAATTTACATTTGAAAAAGTATCAATATTATTGCAAAGACATTTACAATGTTGTATTCTATTTTTAAATAATTATTACATTCTATTTTTTCAATGATTCTTAGTACCCATTCAGATTATACTCCTACATTAGTTACGTTAATATAATAGAGATAAGATAGAAAACTTTAAAACAAGTACTCGTATTAGCGTGGAGGGAGCTTGGGTAACCATTTAGGAAAAAGCACCCATGGTATACCCAACCAGGATTAGGACACCGATCACACCGTCACTGACAAGCCAGTCCAAATTGAGAGTGACACATTTTACCATGTGGCCATAAATGTGATTTATTGTTATTATTATTATTATTACTATGTTTTATAAATGAACATGATAGTTATTAGGAGAATGAATACAATGCTCAATTGATTCGTGAATAAAAGTTCTTATATTTCCCTGTGCTTCGAATTTATTCAATGACTGTGGGTCCACTGGTAATAAACTAACTAATGAGGTAAAGATCGTTATTAATATCAGATTACGATTTCTTTCATGAATATGGGAAGGGATAGAACAGACAAAGATCATCTCGGGGCGTGATCCAAAAATAGGGGAAGATAATCTTGGGCTGAGCGCCGTACATCTATTTTTCTGTGTATTAAGTCTATGAATTATTTTTTTAGCACGGTATCTTACTACCCGTTCAGGTTATAAGCTATGTACTAATTAGGTACGCAATTGGTTTTAGGGATTAGGAAGTTTATATTTTAGAAGAAGTGTATTCGCATTTTCGTTAAAGGAAAGTGGAAAAATATTTTGGAAATAACCCTCAGTACACCCGACTGAGATTCGAACTTCAATCTGCCCGTCATTGGCAGTCTAGTCTACTTCAAGTGTAACGCCTTAGACCACGAGGCCACCAAATTGTATGACAAATCTATTATCTAAGTAATAGGTTGTAGCTCCTATCTGAGCAACCTTATTTTGTACTTACAATCTTAAGAAAAAGATTAATGAATATTATTAAATGAATGGGAGTGATTTATTTATTTTAGGGCACAACCATTTTACAATTTAAATACAAATTTTCAATACTAAAGAACCTAAACCTTTTTGTGACAAAGTGTACAAAAAAATACGCCGATTAAAGTTTAAAAAAACACTTAGTTGGCCTCATAGTCTAAGGGTCACTTTTAGAGTATACTGTACTATCGTTGACGAGAAGATTGGGCATTTAATCCTGTTCGTATGTACTCAGTTTTTTGTTTTCCTAAATGGTGTTACACTCTCTCTCTCTTTCTCTACCAAATGTTGGTTACATTTCCTCTAAATTTAACCCTCCCTATCCCTAATATATAAGTGTAGTTAGTTCATATATGTCCAACTAGAGAGGGTAGTAAAACCTGGTGATAAAAAATTTAAATACTTTATAGAACTCGATTAAAGATGAAAATGTAATAGACCGCTAGAAATTTTATATTCATATTTCACTGCCTATACATTTAAAGGGTTGTCATTTGTTGTAAAAAAAGTTAAAATATAAAACAAAACATACATTTTGGTGCAAATGTTTTTTATGAAACTTTGTAATGTCCCTGTTTATATAAGTAAAAAATGGTATTTTAAGAAATGCTTGTTTTAAATTTATTAAAATACGTCAATGTTTGTCACCTTAGCATGTGTATATGTTTCAATCAAATTTTCTGTGATTAGTACAGATATATTGATCAACTTCTAAACCGAGTATTATCACGCTTGGTCAACATCGGTAGGCACACAAACGTCGTTTCATTTATCGAACTCTTCTCATTTTCAAACAAACAAATCATGTACCCTAATGCAAATTTTACCCCCTCTTCCCTCTTTATTAAACTTCATTCCTCTTCCTCCACAATCCTCGGGGTTTCCTCTCTACGCAAAACAATAATATATGTGTACATCGTTTAATCACTTTGTATTACAAGCACGATTTGTATTACGTGACATGATAGGTTGAAAATTTGTATTGGTCATTTAAACCGCTTAGGATATCCACTGAATGTACTCTGTGAAACCAATGGAGCATTTACACTGGGATAATTAACGTAGGACATTATAGGCTTAGGCTTATACTATAGAATACTTATATTTATTTATAATACCTAACCAAATGGAAATCGCTTAAATACCTAAATAACCCCTCAAATGAAAACCGACTAAAAGAAATGGTACGAAATTAACTGGACATAAGATATTTTTAAATAAAAAGATTATTAGCCTAATCTAACGTGGTAGTAAAAAATTAATACATATTCCTACTTAATTATATGAATAGATGAGTGTAGAGGTGTGGCATCACTATTCAAACAAAAGCTTAGTGGGCTTATTTACTCTAGGGTATTAATAGCTTGGTATTAATAACTTGAAATTTAACTGCCCACTTACAAAAGTATGTCACCTATCCCTGTCTTGAGCTAGCCTCTATATTACACCTTACACCTATCTTGAGGTAGTGCTATTATTTCCACCTCGTTAAACCCTAATCCTATCTTGAGCCATCCAGTCCGCCTAATTACGCCCTATTAATATTTTGAGCTTGTTCTATCCAATCCACCTCATTACACTATATCTTTATCTTGAGCTAATTTCATCCTTTCCCCCTCATTACACCCTATCCATATCTAGTGCTAGCATTATCCAATCCCGCTCATTACACCATATCCATATCTAGAGCTAGCTCTATCCGATCCCCCTCATTACATCATACCCCTATCTAGAGCTAGCGCTATCCAATCCCCTCATTACATCATACCCCTATCTAGAGCTAGCTCTATCATGTCCCCTAATTACACACTAACCCTATCTTGAGCTAGTCCTATTCAGTCCACCACACCACAACTTATATCTTTCAGGTCCATTCTAATGTTATTCTCCCATCTGCATCTTGGTTTTCCGAATTTTCTCTTCTCATTGGGTTTGCCAGTCAATACCATGAACAATTTTCTGGAATCTCCCATTTATATATATATAAATGCTTAGAGCTCAGAAACGTTTGGTTTTATAAAAATTAATTTAAATAAATGTTGATCCTGTTTTTGATATCACTAAGACTCTAAAGCTATAAATCATTTTGTATCTCAAATAGGTGCACTGATATAATCAAAATTTAGAATTTCTACGCTTATAAAATGTCCTAAAGTTCATTTTAATAGAAAAACGAGAATTTCCAACTTGATTGCATTGCTAAACAGGGCTTGGATACTAAATTTAATCAAAATTGTTAGAGAATATTTCAAGAAAATCTATATTTTCTCTTTTCATCCTTAAGTAAACTACCCTTAATTTTGGAGCTAGTTATCCAATTCCAAAAACCACTCGGGGGAACCTTATGAAAACCTTTGATTACAAGTTTTAACCCCATCTTTAAAATGGTCTTGACT
The DNA here is from genome assembly GCA_902141375.1 of Timema poppense. NCBI lineage: Eukaryota > Metazoa > Arthropoda > Insecta > Phasmatodea > Timematidae > Timema > Timema poppense. Next base: position 65,814 of record CABFOV010001316.1, read on the forward strand.
CTAGTCCAAGATAAGTTAATATAAATAGATAGAGAAATGGCATCAGAAAACCCACAGTTTTGGTGTTAGGGGTCTTGCTTGAATGATTGACATCTATCAAAATAAACGAGTTCAATATTTTTGATTATCAGAATATTTGTCTCTCCAAACGGGTCAAGATAAATAAATAATATATTTCGAGACAAATTTAAAACTTAAATAACGAAATTACTTCAAACAAAAAATAACTTTAAGTAATTTAAAATATGTAGTTTGTTGGGATGATTTTGTTTTAATATAGAAGAAGATTACATAGTTTTATAACTCGTCGATTTAAAAATAATTCCAGAAAAGGGTAATATTTTAATAACCCAATAGTTTCTATAAATATATTTATGAATTCGTGATTATGAGATCAATGATCAATATTTGTATGTTAGCTGTAGGTTATATGAAAACATGACATGATGATTTGAAATGAACTCTTCAAACTTATTTTTAATCTAACACAAAAGGAGAAAAAACTTTTGAAATTGAACAAGTTCACAGAAATATTTAGTTTTTTGAACTAACACAACTTTCATAATGTGTTCAAGTTTTATTTTAAATACAATATAATATTTTATCTAAAATTGCCAATAAACATAATTAAAATAATATTTCGGCTTCATACATAATTCTTCTCCTTCATCTCCCAGCTAGGTTTGAAACTGTCAGTAGGACCAGCATCCTCCTCCAGTTCAGTCTGTCGGACATTGTTTCCAACTTTCTCAGCTGTCGAATGTTTGGTATCCCTCCCCCTTGAGGACTTCCTCCAGAATCCCATCTCCAAAACTGCACAGCGACTCTTTCTTCTTCCATCCTCTCATAATGTCCTAACTATCTTAGCTGGGCAGAATTAAATAGAATGTATACACTATACAGATTTAATCCTCTTACCTCTCTGTATAAAAAGATTATTTCAGTTAAATAATACCACTAATAATACTGAAGGGAAACCCGAGACAAAAAGCTAAATACTTTCAGCAAAGTTATAAGCTTGAATTCGTGTATGTATCGAACGGATAGTGGGACTTTCACATTAGACTGGGCTGCCGAAGACGGGGAGATCGGGGTTCAATCCTGGTCGGATGCACTGAGAGGGTTTCTCTTAAATGGATTTCCACTCTCCCTCCATGAAAATGTGGGTGCACTTCGTCTAAATCAAAACTTTAATCCCTAGCACATTAGTGTGATTAGTACATAGGTTTGACCCAAACGGGCAGTAATATGCGGTGCTAAAAAAATTAATATTGAGAGCTGCTAGCCTAGGTTAAGCGTTGGCTAATTGGTTAGGGAGCCAGGAATCAATTTAAAGGAGCCGTGTTTGGTAACTGACTGGTTCGAAATATATTAATATTTTAAGTTATATAATTTGGTATTAGTTGTTAAGTCGACTGTCCTGTCCTGTTTGATAAAACTTTTTTTTTAGCACCGCATGTTACTTACCCATTCGATTTACATGTACACGTATTAATTACGCAAAAGGTTTTAGAGATTAGGAAGGTCATATTTATAGGATGTGTACCCACGGATTCATGGAGAGAGAATGGAAAATCATTTTGGTAAAACCACCCTCAGTACACCCTACTATAATTCGAACCTTGAGCTTCTCGTCATCGGCAGTCTAGTCCACTGTGAGAGTATCTCATTAGACCATGCGACCATCGTAGTGGGTTATCATTTTATTAATATTTTTTTAGCGTGCCCTTCAAATATTTCAATGAATTATGGGGTTACCTGGCGGTCTAGGGGTAAGGTGTTAGATTTCTGTGCTCGGGGTCCGGGGTTCAATCCTCGGTCCCGGCACAGATGTATCTGATTACCAATCCCTTCCTTCACTTCTGACAAGAAGTGTATTAATCACAACTTGTGAATGTGTGGAATGCCAGGCCTCCACCGTGGTTCGGATACCACGTTAAACTGTAGGTCCTCCAATTTCATCCCATAATCACCTTACCATTACACATTAGCGTTAAGTAGGTATAAACCGAATGGGTAGTAATACGTGGTGCTAATATTAATAACAATAATTATTATTATTATTTATGTGTCACCCTACCAGTTCATGATATGTGCATTTATACTAAATATACTAGTAGTTATGTTGGGGGAGTAAGGTTTAATATATATTAAGTGCACCTGTATTTATGCGGGGAAAGAGTAGAAAACCATTCAGGGAAAAACACTTTCAGTATCCTGACAGTCAAATACGTTGCAATGGCGACGCCTTAGACCATTCTACCCCTGAGATGGTTCAATTTTAAATCAAATTACTAAATATTTCCTTTTTAAAATCTGTAAAATATGCATTCCAATAAGGTGGAATTTATATGCACATTTTAAAACATGTAATTTCAGTGATTGACATTATTTAAATGATTATATTACGATATTAAATAATTATTTAAAATAATATATCTACCATATTTTAGGTAAGGGGACGTATAAGGTTTTTTTTCCGATTTGAAATGTCACTGTCAACAGAGTTGGGGATGGTCTGAAAGATAAAGGTTGGGTCGGTCTGGCAGACAATGTTGGGTACATAATGCAACAAGAGAACAGAAAATCTATAACACCGATGTGGGTCACACACGGTTATGTAAGTTGGCTAGTTTACATCGACCATCCTATAAATAGATCTGATCGTAAATTATATTTTGAAAATACTGAGAATATTTTCCCTACAAAGTGGTCTTAAATTGTCCATATTTTAAGTGGGGATGGTTAAATTAATTTAATTTCACCCTCCTATAGATGTTCCCTTAGAGTACATAGAACTCAATATTTATATAAAGATCATTTAAGAAAATACTGTGGGCAAATTAGATAATTATTTGGTTTAATATTTAATTAGTGTTATTTTATAGATTTAAATCAAACGTTAACACTACGAATTCGTAAAATACCGCTTTAGTTGCCGAATGGTCTACATCGTCACTCTAGTGTTAAACTGGCCTGATTATGACGGGGAGGTCGGGGTTCAAATACCAGTTGTATCTACTGATAATGGATTTTCTAAAATAAATTTACTACTTTCCTTTCATTTAAATGCAGATAAATAACCTCTAAAATGTTTATTTCCTCATCCCCTCCCTGTTAAACTAGTTATACAACATGGGTTTAAACTGTACAGGTAATTTAGACTTGGTGATTAATAATACTTAAATAATACATAGAATTAGAGCTACCCACTTCAGTGGCCACATAGTCTAAGCCACTGCTCTCACAATATACTAGACTGCTGATGACTGGAAAATCTAGGTATGAATCATGGATGGGTGTACTGAAGGGGTTTTTATTCCAAATTTGTTTTCCATTCTCCATCCACACAAATGCGGGCACACTTTCACTAAATATAACCTTCACAATCTCTATAAACATTAGCGTAACTATCATATAGGCGTATAACCCGAAAGGGTACAAAAACGCCGTATTAATAAAATAGTTTAAGAGCTAGTAATTTTTCTAGCTTACATATCAGGGCCCTACTATTAAAATTAAACTATAGTTTATCTCTCAGATAGATATAACCCAAAACTAGAAATTGGATAGTAATTTCTGAATGGAGAATTAGTACCGGTATGGATATTAATTTTTATATAAGCTAATTAAAATAATAACCAATATGTTCAAATAATATTAGTGATTACAGTTCTCAAACATAAAAGTTCCGATGAAAGGAATAAATTGAGGCATTAATTGGAAATAAATATTCTATTAAGTTCGTTACAATACAGTCACTTTGTATTCACTGAACCACAAACTTTTGCTACCGGGTAAGATAATATTAGAGTAGTAGTAAGATTAGTTCTCATATTTATCCCTCGCTGATATATTTTAATGCTATGCTATCTATTACTTTATAATTATTTTATTCAGTATTTAAATTCAAAATTGAATCCAAACTTTTTATTTTCTTTCAATATTCGATAAAATTCATTTGTTATATTTTCATTCTTATTTGTAGGTAAGGTGTACTCTCTCTAGGATGTCTTATTAATTGAGTTGTTTGGGGGAAACGTCCCACAAAAAAGATGAATGGAAACAATTTTAATTAAACTGTGAAAGAAACTTTTTAATAAATCATTACAAAAAAAAATTCAAAGATACAAAACAAAGTAATTTCTTCTGTTATAATATTATAAACAAATTAAGTTGTGTATACATTATAAAAAGCGTTTATGTGACATTATACTACTATAAAGCCACATGGTTGATTCACTCACTGACCTTAATGTTTACCCACTTTCAGATTAGATAGAAACTTGAAATTTGGCATACTTCTAGCTTCTAAACTGTAGCCGACAAAAAATTCCAAAAATTAAAAAAAAAAATGTTTTGACTCCCGAAAAAAATACAAAATATCTGAGCAACTTAAAGTCGGTACAGAACTTTCTTTAGAGGTATCTTGTGGATAAACGGCAAGAACTATCAAAAAACGGCTCTGGTATTACATTAGTTTACATCCACTTGCAAAGAAAAGTCACTGGGGGTCTAGGGGTGGAGCCCTCAACGAGCAAAGCGAGTTAAAATACACACCACTCTGTTTTTTCCAACCAATCCATGATAGAGCGCTGAGTAGGGCAACTGTTGTAAATCCAAACTCTAGATTAGAGGGATTCAATACAAAAATAAAACAAATTTAATTTTATCAAAAATTTAGAAAAATAGAAGTGCGAAGTGTAACGATATTATGTTTTTTTGTTGTGAACATATTACAGTACACAACCCATCTCCTAGAAGGAGGGTGATCCCACTGTTCTCCTTCAGTGACCAATTTAGATTAAATGCGACGAGGACGAAGGCTAAGTTAAAAAAGGCAACATAATTATATATATATCTAAACAAACCTAAGGATAGATGGCATAAATATATTAGTGAAAAAATTCAAGCCTTAACGAAACTTTGCTTTTATTTCATTTAACCTTTTATTAAAGAACATATCGCTTCTGCAAACATCTAAGCATATTCATATTTCTTATTTATACAATATCTGTAAAAGCAGAATAATAACAATCTATTATTATTGTTTTTTACAAGACTTTCAAAAATACGTGTATTAAATTTTAATGTCTAGCATTATAAACATGGCGTATACCAATATAACAAACGTAAATGAGAATTTTAGCAACGACTTATTTTAGTGCAAGTCAAAATTGTAACAACAGTATAATAGTTCCGTAATCGCCCCATTAAAGATCAACCTACGCATGGCGTCTACACAAATTACGGAATCCTCCAAACTTTAGAAAGTCAAAATAAACTTAGATATTCTTTCATTAAACGTTAAGGTTTATTCCTAACTTTATCATAAAGAAACATATTATTAATCTCTGCCACGTTCAATAACTGTGCAAAATAATTCCAAAGTTAAATACATAATGTTAACTATACAAGAATAATTATTAACGTCCCGCATTCCAACAACTAAATAATGAAGGCCTAATATTATAAACTTCTTAATATGGATATTAAGACAACACGTTTTGAAAACATACTCTTAAAGTTAAATAACTGAATCCCAGTTGAAAAACAAGATTTGACTAACATTAAAAAAAAACTCGCATTAAAACTTTCCCCACATTACTTTGTATTTTAAGTAAAGTCCTATTTGTCGTAACATAAGCGAAGTTATTTTAATATTTAGTAAAAATGAATGAATATTCATCTAAGACGGTAAATAACAATAAATATACGTAGAGCCAAAAAGAGAATTTAGAAAATTACAATAATATTTAAATTAAAGCCGAACAAGAATTTCTCCTTACATTATATGAGTCTGTATTTGAAGCCTAAGCTTCGTCAATGTCCGAGCCTAATCCAAGAGTGGCTGCTATCTTGGTGAACAGTCTCTTATATGGCGCAACTATCGAACACTCGAGAAAGAATTACACCAAGGTGGGGATCACAGAATTAACACACATGAAAAAGGGGGGAGGTGCGCTGGATTAGATGCGTTGAGAACATTCTATCAAGGCCACGGCTATTCTACGCTGTTCTCGGCGTCCACGTTGTTCCTGAGGCTAGTGGTGGCGCGTAGCGGCGAAATGCTGCACTAGGATCACAGCGCTTAGTTGTTTTACTGTTGATATCGTGTGTGGACGTCTTTTTCCGCATGCTCGTCCGGCCGGTGAAATTGGGTAAGCGCTGTTCTTGTTGACTATCCCGTTTTTTTGATGCCTTGTAGCAATAATTGCTACACTGTAATAATGTTTTTGTTAGTACTACTTTTTACTACCTTTTGTGGCAATACAAACTAATTACTCTAATAAGCTAGGGATGAGGAATATTGATTTTAGAGGAAGTGTACCCACATTTGCGTGGAGGGAGAAAGGAATTTCATTTAGGAAAAACGTCATTCAGAACATTCAACTGGGATCGAGCTCCGAGCTTATTATGATCGGCAAGCCGTCTAATGCGAGATTGATACCTTAGACCATGTGACCACCAATGGGCACCCCTGGATTAAATATGTAATTTTCCAAAATACAATAGTCAAAAGAGTCTCTTTTGAATGACTTTTCGTATATAAAGATACTTCTGGGCCATCTTTTATTATTACGTTTTCTTTTAGGGAACATAATATGGGTTATTTTCGAAACAATAATATCTTCATTCACTGTATTGCTATCAGGTTGTCAATGTTTGTCCCATGGGGTTCTTTTTTACTTTTTATCCTTTCCAATATTAGATGTATTTTTTTCCCCTCTTCTTACGTGCATGTGTGAGTGTCTTATGTGTGTTCATTGAACGCGGGGGACTATTTTGTACAATAGCAGAGCACTACTTGAATACCAAGAATATTATGTCAATAGCGAGGGACTTGATCGAATTCTGACCGACTTCAAGAAGCCGAAGGACGTGGTATTGAAACCCTTCTACCCCCTTTAGCTCCTTCCTTATAAGCCTTTTTTATTTACCATGCAGAGAGTTTGGAAGTATTATGGAGTTTTACACACACACACACATATATATATAATATATGTGTGTGTGTGTGTAAAACTCCATAATACTTCCAAACTCATATATATATATATATATATGCTATACAGTATTCATATATGTGCTGGGTATATATATATATGTATATAACCAGCATATATATATTGCAAGGGTTATTTATATATAACCCACTTCAGTGCCAATGAAGGTGTGATCAAGGTTCGAATCTAGGTTAGATGCCCCCGCTTCATTGGCGTAGTTAGCTAACACGCTGGCTTCATGTTGAACTAGACTGTCAAGTACGAGGTTATCAAGGTTCAAATATCGCTTAGGTGAATTGAGGGTTGTTTCCCCTAAATGGTTTTCCACCCTTCCTCAACGCAAATGTGGGTTCACTTCCTCAGTATTCAATCTTAACAATTCCTAGCGCATTAGCGTAATTAGCACTTAAGCGTATAGCTCGAACGGGTAGTAAGACGCAGTGCTTTCATTGAATTTTTAATTTGCTCGGTTAGTGTACTGAGGGTTTGGTTTCCTAAATAGTTTTACACTCTTCCTCCACAAAAATGCACATACTCTTCTTTTAAATACAACCTTCCTCATATATTATATATATAATTAGCGTAATATATAATTATAAATAATAATTACTTCTTTTTTTTTAATCAGTTGAGCTAAATGTTAGCATTGCATGCGATCCTATGCAACCAGGATAGAAACTTGTACTGGCGAACAGAGAAGAAACTTTTACCATAATCTCGTGTGTAACAATATGACTACATAGCTCACATTTCAACAACGTTACATCATACATGAAAACATTAATATGTATATAATAGTTCATAAATATAAGGGAGATCATTGATAAGTCTTACCAAAACTAAATTCTTTTATCGGTGACCACGGGTATTAAATTTATGGTACGTTGCACTGAACAGTCTTTCTTACTCCTTTGCCTAAAAATTGAGATATTTGCTTAAAGCTCGAATTATATTATGTGAAAAAATAGATTTAGTTTCAGAATATTTCATTCAAACAGAAGAATAAAATAATATGCAATGTTATAGAAACATATCTAGAAGAATAAGGATTATCTCTGTTCACTAAAGAGCATAAAAATAAATTTCTCAAAACTCAATTTTAAAAATATATACCTGCCAATATCTCAGAAACTATTTGCTTCATATATATATAAAATATCTGTAGAGATATGAAACAACTTGTGAGTTTCGGCTCATGTAAGGTACCCAAAATGTAATTTTCATATGAAAATGAGAAATCTCATTTCATTTTTTAATATTAAACAATGCTTGTATACGAAATTTAATCAAAATCGTTTGGGCATATTTTATTAAAATTGCTTTTTTTTTTCTCTTTTCGCCCATAAGTAAATACATTTTAATATTAGGGTTAGATAGACTGTTCCAATAACCCCTCTAAGGAACGTTATGAAAACCTTAGATAAAAAGTTCTGGCATTACTCTCGTATTTGACTCGCATACTGACGATGAGTAGATTGGGGATCGAATACTGGCTGGGTCTACTGATGGTGGATTTTTTTCTAAATGGTTTTCCTGTTTCCTTCTACGCAAATTATTGTAGATTACCTTTAAAATTTTTCCTTCCCAATCCCTATCCCATTAGAGTAAATATCAGACTCAGTAATAATGATATATATATTTTATAAATAAAGATATATATATTGATAATTATATATATATTTATATGTATAAATAATTAATATATATTTATATATAAATAATTAAACATTTATTTATATATGTCAATATATAGATAATTAGATATTTATTTATATATATATATATCAATATAATTTTAAAAAATATATATATAATTAAATAAATATATTTATATATTTATAAAAAGTTAAATATATATGTATAAATAATTTATTTATTTACATAAATATTCAAATATATATTTATATATGAATAATTAACTATATATATATATATATTACCCAGAAAGTGAAACATAATGTTTACACTATTATGATCATGAAGATAAAGCAACGAAGATGGTGGCAGCCTTTGTCTTTATCATTAAAGTAAGTGTATACATGCGAAAATGTCAATGGCTTGAATCAACGTAGAATTGGTAGTAAGTACTTCGATATTATACTTACTTTATGGCAGGGTTTCTTAAAGTTGTGATGATAATGGACCACCAAATGGAAGTTAAGTGACTGGGGGACCACCTGGGCTCTGAGATAATTCGGAAAGCGAGTAGAAGGTGTTTGGGAGCTAAGCAGCAAAAACATTATTTTAAGACGATTCCATTTTGAGACTATAAATTCATACAAGACAACAAATTAATTTATTAAATAAAATGTTGGAAAAAATAAAGAATTAGTAAGTAATAGTTAATTGACTATGTTTAACATTCAAATTCAAATAATTATCCAGATTTGTTGACATAAGCTCGGTATAGACATACTTTTCTATGTGACTTTTGCCTACTGAGGAAATAAATAGATCCATAATTATATTTGTCTCATTTAGCTCTTTGGATTTCAAATATTTGTGTTTAGGGGTAAAATATTATTAATATTATTACTATTATTATTACTAAACTTCCTAGGATCCTGAGGACCATTTGAAGGGCCACCACGGACAACCACAGGCCCGAGTACCCCAGTTTGAGAACAGTGTTCTATTGTATTAGAAATTCGAGATTTCATGACTACATTTACCAAAGTACGCCATCTATACATAGAATTTTAAAATTGTGCTTTTATATACTTAATTATTGTTCTATACATAATACTACTTATATTCGGCATTTAATGTGTAAATTTCCTTTAAATTTAATAAAATATTTAATTACATGTACTGTACATTTAGCGAAAAGGATTAATTTTGTTTTATTTTGTAAATGTATTAAACGGTAAAAAAAAATGCTACAATGATATTTTTTAAGTGTTCTTAGAAAAGTTCGTGAAAATAAGTCTAACAAAATCTATGTTTCTCCGAGTACTAGGTTTGCTGTCAAAGGTTAAGGTTATTGTTAAGCTGTGAGCTTACTACTGTGTGCATTAAGTATATATATATATATATATATATATAGAGAGAGAGAGAGAGAGAGCGAGAAAAAGAGAGAGTAATTATGTGTTTTATACCATTTTTAACCTCTAGGAGTTATTCGTTTCTCAATCCTCCCCAAGTAGTCAAGTTAGCCTGCATAATGAGAGATTAAACATCTTATAAATCAGATAAAGTTGGAAGGAGGGGGTGGGGGGAAATAGGATAAAACACAAAGGTAAAAGAAAGAAAACTGTTTTAATTAAATCGAGGTAAACAGAGTCAAATGGTTTTTTTTATGAAGATAGCGTCTTAACATCAGGAATAAATTTATTTTTTCTCATTTATTCGAGGTGTTTAGCGTGCAATATCTGAACACACAAGGGATATTATATGGGCAAAAGCAAAAGACAAAGCTTACCAATTTTTACGGGAAAAGTTTTTTCACATACCTTCCAAGGATGGTTCTTATACATGCCTCATATGATATGGGACGGATGGCTTTACTTCCCCAACGGATGCTACGGATTTTTATAGCTTAAGAAAAATACGTTGATCGCGGCTATATTTTAACCCACGAACATCGGGTCCTAAGGCGATAACTTTACCCCAAGACCACCAAGGTCAAAATAAGGACTAAAAAATACCAAAATATAAAAATAGTGAATTAGTTTAATGTCTGAAACAACACTCAGATTTAAATAGAAGGGCAAATTTTTGGCATTATTATTATTATTGTTTTTTCTCCCCGAATTATACTACCCGTTTGGTTTGTACGCATAAATTATGTACTAAATATGATAGTGTTCTACCAAAGAAGAAGTATGAATTTAGAAAAGTGTATCAGCATTTGAGAGTGTAAAGCCATTTTGGAAAAACCACTCTCATTAAACCTAACTGAGATTCCAAACCTTGATCTCCCCGTCGACGGAAGTCTATTCAACTGTGAGAGAAGTGCGTTAGACCATGTTGCCACTGAAGCAGTTGCACTAATTTAATATGAAACAAGATAGTAACATTTTTGAGGAAATGGGGAGTGAGTTTGGGAAAACTTATAGGGAAAAAACCATCTCAGTATGACCGGATGCTATTTTTTTATATAAATCTCAATTTCCAGCATTCTTATTCCATTAGGCATAATCGACGTGTGCATGTAACCCAAACTTGTACTAAGACACATAGGGCAAAGAGGAAATTATTAATGCCCGATTTTCTTACGAATTAAAGGCGTTTCATGTGGGGATATTGGGGACGCGAACTAAGGGCAGTTTTTTTTAGTTTCTATAGCAAAACTTTTTTTTTTTTGCCTTAATAAATAAAATATTGCTTCAGTATAAGCCTAGAGTTAAATTTTCTTCACATTTTGGTCGCAACAGTTGTTGAATATCTGCCATGAGCATAGCGGCATTAGATGAGAAACCTTTTAAATGAAGATAAAAAGTTGTCATTAAATTCCAGAACACACTTGACAGATTTTCAACAACTGTTGATATCACCACGTGAAGAAAATTAGTCCTTATGTGCCTACTGAAGCAATGTTTTATTTATTCAGGTCAATTTTACCTAAAAACTTACTATGTTTCAAGGTTCTGGTAGTAAAAAAGGGCTTTCCAGACGGTTATTTTCTTATAGTAAGACGCGATGAAAACCCTTTATGCCTTCCCTCACCTTTGCACTGTCCCATACGAAAGGTGAGACTCGTCGAAAGTATAATGAATGGAGTTTAGCTCGCTCGTGTCGTTCGGCGCATGCGCATATATGTTAGATGGGACGTCACGAGATACTAAGCACTACGACAGAACAGAGAAGGGCTCGTGTGTTATTTTTAGTGGGAATCGATACCGTCCGGCTATGTACCCCTACCGCTTGCCACCCGCTACCGCTAGATACTCCTGCCGACCGGTATTCGTCGTCGGCCGTTTCTGTCGAACTCATCCCCCTTACCACCCCCATTCCATCACCTCATCGCCTGTCAGCGCAACTCCTTCCTCCTCTCTACTTTTTTTTTTTAATACTGTCCCATGTGTCACACGATTTCTATATGTCCTTTAAGGAAGGTTGTACACGATCAAACAATCTTGTTTGCCTTCCGTGCCTTAGTCTCTGTATATATATATATACACATATATATATATATATTTGCTCTGTGTCTTAAGTTAAGGATGTAGATAACGTGAGTTAAGAACAGTATTCTTGCAGTTGTATTAAATTATTATTATTATTATTAGCACCGCGTCTTACTACCCGTTCGGGTTATACGCACTTACGCTAACGTGTAATGGTTGGGTGATTGTGAGATGAAATGGAAGACCTACAGTTCAACGTTGAATCCGAACCACGGTGGAGGCCTGGCATTCCCCACAATCACAAGATGTCTTGTCAGAGGTGAAGGAAGGGTTTGGCAATCAGAATAAATCTATGCCGGGACCTGGGATTGAGCCCCGGCCGCCAGCACAGAAGTCTGACACCTTACCCCTAGACCGTCAGGTCACCCTATTGTATTAAAACATTCATTTTTTACATCAATCAAATCATTCTGCAGTGGAAATATATAGTTTAATTTTATTCTCATGGTGATATCGACCGTTATTTAATATCTGTCAAGGGTGTCCTGGAATTTAATGACAATTTTTTAACTACATTTAAAAAGTTTATCGTCTAATGTCACTATGCTCATGACAGATATTCAACTACTGTTGATATCACCGTGTGAGGAAAATTAAACTCTTTATTTGTATTGAAGCAATATTTTATTTAATACAGCTTCATAAAATTACCTTTTTTTTTTGCATTATTTTCCTTCCCTCCTTTATAAATATATATATCCGGGATATCTACATTTAGTAAAACAAATGGGACAGATATGAGAAAGGTGACCTGGTGGTCTAGGGGTAAGGTGTCGGACTTCTGTACTAGAGGTCCAGATTTCAATCCTCGGTCCCGGCACAGATTTATCTGATTGCCAAACCCTTCCTTCACCTCTGACAAGACGTGTATTAATCACAACTTGTGAATGTGGGGAATGCTAGGACGCCACCGTGGTTCGGATCCCACGTTAAACTGTAGGTCCTCCAATTCATCTCACAATCACCCTTTCATTACACATTAGCGTAGATGCGTATAACCCGAACGGGTAGTAAGATGAAGTGCTAAAATAAACAGATATGAGAAAGAAAATTTTAAAGGAATGTACAAGAATCCCCGTTTACGGGTGATGGGAAAATCATTGGGGGTAAAAATATCACCTCAACATACCCGGCCGGGATTCAAACTTCACGTTGCCTTTACTTACAAACCAAAGTAGGAGAACGTGAAATTCATCCCACGTGTCTTTCAGTGTGGATATACTATACGTCTTACTGCCCATCTAGGCTAATGATGTCTGGAGGATGAATAAATAATTGTATAGAAGAATGCCCAGCGTTTGCACACAGTTGTTTGAGAAACCTTTTAGGAAAAATCCCTTCAATACACCCAGACCTTATCCTTGCCAGGAAATTAAACAAGACAAGACTGATACCTCTGTCCTCTTGTTCCCCGGTTATGTTCTAATAATATTTAAAACACGTGAGGATTTTTTTTATCTATTTGGGATTGATCGAATGGACATTATGATTTTAGTATTACCTACAAGAATGTGTTTTGATTTTCGCCCGATATAATAGGAATGTTTTATTTCCCCACACAAATGTGTCCATTATCTTCAGAAAATTGGTGTTAAAATTTCTTTAAATTTCACCTTATGCCATTTGTTTCCTCAGTAATTATAGCTACATCGCTAATTACCTGAAATATCATTTAGAAAGAAAATAAAAGACTTCTTCTTTAACTTTGAGAAATATTGTTCTATCGGCTCAAAAAAACTTAGACAGGAAGCTAAGTGTGCACATTGATGTGCCATTTAATCTCTCTCGACCATTTCAGTATTTTTTAGTCCTGATGTCAACTTTGTTTGTTTAGGGGGTAAAGTGCTTGCCTCACGACCCGATGTTAGTGGGTTCAAACCCATCCGAGGTCGAAGAATTTTTCTAAAGCGATAAAAATCCGTAGCATAACTTACTTAGGAGGGGAAATAAATTCGTCAGTACCATGCCAATTAATTGTAGATTAAGTCATATATATATCACATCTAAGGGTCCTCTATTTGAATCCAAACAGTTTGATACTATAATTAGTTTTTTTAAAGATGTGTATGCTCTCCTGGAACAATATACTGAAATTCCTAGCCACTGGGTGGTTATTTAGGGACTTAAGCAAGCTATCATAATTTCACATTGTTCGTGGCTGGTTATAGATCCGATATAGAAAAATAAAAACACTTTACATACCACTCCGCTTCCTTAAATGCGCACACGTGTGCATGACCGATTTATCTTTTTTTCATAAAAGTCATGCACTTTTCTCTTTTAACACGCCATACGATTCTAGTTTGTATTATGTCCAACTGTTTTACATGCAATCATATAGGATAACCTTTCAAATTAATCCGTTGATAATGCTTTGTATTCACCACATATCAAATATTTCGATAGTGTGAAACAGCCTAAGGTAACTAAACTAGTATCCATTCGCTCGATGACTCCTGATTTCCAGGAATTAAGTCTCGTCCCCTTCCCGACACGCAACTCATTTACAATACGCTATTGATTTACGGTTTCTCCATCCGGTCTCACTGATCAAAAAGTTTACGGTACGATTCTAGTTGAAAGGAATCGTTAGAAAACACAAGAATATATTGTTTGCGGTCAACGCTTGGAGATTTTTATATACTACTAATATATTTTTTACTACAAAGTCTTATTACCCGTTAGGGTTGTATACTTGTGTACTAATTACGTTAGGGGTTTTAGATATGATAAAGGTTATATTTAGAGGAAGGGTACCTGCATTTGCGTGAAGGAATAATAGAAATCAATTTTGTAAATGCCACTCGCAATACACGTGACAGACATCTGAACCCCAATCTTCCTGTCATCAGCAGTCTATTCTATTGTGAATGTGGTGCCTTAAACTATGCGTCCAATGAAGGAGTTAATATAAGTATTATTTGATTCACATATATATATATAGATATACATGAATCAAATAACACTAATATTAACTCCTTCATAAGTATTATTTGATTCATATATATATATATATATACATATACATGAATCAAATAATACTAATATTAACTCCTTCATTGGACGCATAGTTTAAGGCACCACATTCACAATAAAATAGACTGCTGATGACAGGAAGATTGGGGTTCAGATCTCTGTCACGTGTATTGCGAGTGGCTTTTACAAAATTGATTTCTATTTCTATTATTTCTATCTGTGAAGGAGTTAATATTAGTATTATTTGATTCATGTATATATATATATATATATATATATATGAATCAAATAATACTTATATTAACTCCTTCATTGGACTCATATATATGAATATATATATAGGATGCTTTTAATCTCTTTGAGCAAACTTAAACCAAAGCCAATAAGTGTAGAAAGAAAGTGAAAATGTTCAGAAAAATCGATTTGCACTATTAAAATATATGAGTTGAAGTTAGAAGCAACAACGCCGGAAGTGGGCAGCCATGAGTACTTACGTGTACAACAAGTCGCATATCATTAGGCGGACACATCACAGCAGTTGTTCAAAACTCCCTACCCTACTTGATCACAACAGTATCCGTCGGTCGCATTTGACGTGGGCTCACCCTTTAAACACGTTAATCGCTTCTGAGTACTTATGTCCGTTTAATTAATTATATACAACTCACGTACTTACAGCTGTGTACTTTCGGCATTGATGCATCTCACTTCAAATTTCACTTTTCCAGATTTTTTTACTAACGTTTTATCTTAGCTTCTGCATACATATGCTGTGGCTTAAGTTTGGGCAGGTAAATAAGAAACATCCTGTATATTCCATAAAAAAAAGACAGATGTAAATAACACGAACTGACGTATTAATATATCAAATATGATTTTAGTAGTTTTTGTTAAGGTCATAAACAAGCGTTGAGGTGGCTTTTATTACGTTATTATATTTAACAATTAATAATGACCTTCAATAATCCTGGGGTGAAGTTCTTGCCTCAGGACTCGACCATTGCTGATTCAAACCCAACTGAAGTTGATGGTTTGAGAATCCATATCACATGCCTTCAGTCTCGTGTTGATTGCGGCAAGTAAAAGATCTCTGGAAGGTATATCAGACACCTTTCCGGAGAAAAATATTGTATGCTCTTTCTCGCTCACAAAAATCAATGGGGAACTACCGATTTTCATAACTTATTTTGTACCAGATGGAAAGGGCGGGCGTCATTAACCAATCAATGAGCCGATTGCACGCAATACTTCTGGAAGGATTGAGTAGCACATCAGGGCTGACATTTGGCTTGACTTATCACCTTTTAAATGTACTGTACATGTAGTATAAACAAAATTTAGAGAAAGTATAATATAAATGAAAGGTACTGGTAATTACTTTTAATATGACAGAACCCGCTTCGGTGGTCACGTGGTCTAACGCTCTACTCTATCACTAAACTAGACTGCTGATGAAGTGGATATCAAGGTTCAAATCTCGGTCGGGTGTACTGAAAGAGGTTTATCCGAAATGGTCTCTCACTCTTTCTACGCGCAAATGCGGATATACTTCCTATAATTATAATCTTCGTAATCCCTAAAACTATTAGTATAATTAGTATGTAGGCGTATAATCCAAACAAGTAGTAAGACGCGGTGCTAAAAAAAACATGACAGACATGTACGTGCGTTTGTTTTCTACCTTTTGAACAAAGCGATGAAACACGGCCAAATTTGAAAGAACTATAGGAACCTATAATTTCATCTATTTTTTATTATTTATAAATTTAACATGAAATATTAAGATTTCTGATGTCAAAATGTTCGTATACAAAGTGGGAATTGGCAATAGTAAATAGGAGGTATAAAAGGCGCCACCAGAATTGGTAAAAATATCAGTATTCATTTATTTTTTCAACCAGTTGTTTACCGAAATATGTAAAGCTTATTTTATGACTTTCTCTTACTAAAAAACTAATTATTAACCATCTTCTCGGACTGAGATTTCTACCAAAAATTTCAATAATCCTTATTCTAATATAATATAAACTATAAACTATAATTGTAAATTATAAATCATAACAGGTGAGCTTTGTAACTTAAAGCTAATTTGCAGCAAGTATATAAAAATTATATTCTTATCCACGCAATGAACTTGGCTCACAAAAATTCATCACCTGAGAGTAAATGTAATGGTTTTTAATGAATCTCACTCTCAAAACCTGATTTAATGACTTTATGACTATTATACACCCCTTAAAACCACAAAACTATCCAAAAATCGTCCTATAACCAAGGACAAGAGTATCGGTACACCAAGCCAAAGATAAACGGTTCTTGCTCAGTCTCCAAGTTTAAACTTTCAACATAGATTTTAACCATATCTGTGAACCCTGAACAAATGTCAGTTTAAATTACTCAGATATAAAGTTCCAAGATAGTCTCGTGTCTGATATATCTTTGTTGCTCCAAACACCCCCTCAACAGCCACCCTTGTCGCTTGGTGATTGCCGGTTTCTATGTAGTATTACTTTTCATCGCAGGGAGGTCTTATCGGCTGTCGCCCATAGAGACGAGAATTGCTGTAGCAACCAGGAAGTACACTGAACTCCCAACTAATTATTTCTTTGTTTTAACGATAAATGTAAAGTCAAAGATCTTTATTATTAGAAATAGTAAAAAAAAAGTTGAGATATTTAACCTGCTCTTTCTCTGAACCAACTAATTATATCAACATTCGATAATTTCTATGAGCTAGAGTGAAAGGATCTACCAACGGTGCCGCGAAAGGTATTTTTACATACCAAACAGGGTTATTTTACATACTACAATATACATGGGACCGACGGCTTAATTTCCCCATCGAAGGAAGTTGTGCTACGGACTTTTATCGATCAAGGAACATCCGTCGACTACCGCTGGGTTTGAACCCGAGAATATCAGGTCCTGTGGTGATCACATTAACCCAAGACCACCAAAGTTGACTAGAGGTTGAACCAAATTTATCGTTTTTATTAAAAACGCGTGTTTTTTTTATCACGGCGTCTTTATTTATTTTTTAGCACTTTGTCCTACTACATGTTTGAATTATACGCTTATATACTAACCACACTAGTGGTTTTAGGGATTAGGGTGGTTATAGATATAGAAAGCATACCCACATTTGCGTGGAGGGAGAGTGGCAAACCATTTTGGAAAAACCACCCTCGGTACACGCGATAGAGATTCTTACCTCGATCTCCCTGTCATCGGCAGTCAAGTTTACTGCAAGAGTGGCGCATTAGACCATGCGGCCACTGAAGTGGGGTTTCATAGTGTCTTACTAACTAACTTACTAAGGCACATATGATAACTACTCTAATAGTGTAGGGAGGGATTAAGGAAATGTTTTAGAGTTAGTCTACCGGCACTTGCGTGGAAGGTGAGTGAAAATCTGTTTAGAAAAAAACACCCTTAGTAGACCTACGCGGGACTCGAAGCCTGATCTCTTGGTCACCAGCAGGTCAGTTTAGCACGAGAGTGAAATCTTAGACTATTTGGCGTATACTATAAATAACATACAACTTTTTAAATAACTGCCACCATTATTGTATTATTATTATTATTATTATTAGCACCGCGTCTTACTACCCGTTCGGGTTATACGCATTTACGCTAATGTGTAATGGTAGGGTGATTGCGAGATGAAATGGAGGACCTACAGTTTAACGTGGAATCCGAACCACGGTAGAGGCCTGGCATTCCCCACATTCACAAGATATCTTGTCAGAGGTGAAGGAAGGGTTTGGGTAATCAGATAAATTTATGCCGGGACCGAGGATTGAACCCCGGCCACCAGCATAGAAGTCTGACACCTTACCCTAGTCCGCCAGGTCACCACCATTATTGTAATTCGTGGAAGGAGGCAACCTTTAACACAGATCGTTATTTAGATACATTGAATCGACTGGAATCCTCAATTTTTCGCAACCGTCACGGCTTCCTCAGCACAGGTGCCATTATTCTCAATGACGATAATCCACCCATACATTGCTATGCTGTCACAAACTAATACAAAAACGGAAGTCGGTTAGAAAGGCATCTCAAACCCTAAGTGACTTGAATATGTTTTACACTAAAGGAGTTGGAAGGCTGGAGTTAGAGAGACCACAATGAGATTGAAGAAGCTGTACACCATCTCTTCTTTATGCACCCAATAAATACCATTTCAAATAAAACTTTATCGATACTAGCGGGGCTCAATCCTCGGTCCTGGCACAGATTTATCTTATTACCAAACCCTTCCTTCACCTCTGACAAGACGTGTATTAATAACAATTTGTGAATGTGTGGAATGCCAGGTATCCACCGTGGTTCGGATTCCACGCTACACTTTAGGTCCTCCATTTCATCTCACAATCACCCTACCATTACACATTAGC
This sequence comes from Timema poppense, assembly GCA_902141375.1. Taxonomy (NCBI): domain Eukaryota; kingdom Metazoa; phylum Arthropoda; class Insecta; order Phasmatodea; family Timematidae; genus Timema; species Timema poppense. The sequence continues at coordinate 85,320 of CABFOV010001316.1, forward strand.
ATAAGTGTGTACAACCCGAACGGGTAGTAAGACACAGGTGCTAATAATAATTATTTATGGTTACTATTTAAAAACAGCGTTGTAATTTTTTTGCTTTTGTGTGACCACACTCCACTTAAATTTAAGACAAATTTTGCAACACTGGTTCCCCGATGTTGCCAGTATATCAGTATACCAGTACACACATTCCGATGTAATTTTAAAACGAGATTTGTTAACAATTTAACTGAGGGCGGGTGAAGATAAATCTTCTATCCAAGATATGCAGTTCCCCCAGTGGTTAAATTCAGTGTAGTACAACTTTTATACAAATGTCGATCTAGAAAGTAGAGGAAGAGTGTCGCTAACAAATTAATATATCTTAAAAGTTAGAGTAAATGACTTACTGTCCATTTAAAATATCTGGGAAACCAATTTTTTTTTCTAAAACCCCTCTTATATATTTTTGATCTGGCCGGGATTCTAACCAAAATATTCCCGATGCAATCTGATGTCTGATAGACAGTGCCTTGAGGCTTGTCTCACGGATTGTACAGTACCTTAATTTTTTTTACCATAACGCTTAACATACGAAACCACACCGCTGGTCACTTGGATCAAAGCGTCAGGCTCGTATCAAACTGAATTTTTCGATAACGGAGTGATTGGGATACGAATTTCCACCAGATGCATTTTGGAATGGTTTTAAACAAGTTGTTTATCAGAATTTTTTTAATTCTGGTCCTATTTACGCAATTATGTGGATGCATATCCTCAAAAACAAACCTTTTCATCACTACCCCTTAGGTTAAAAGTATTTTATAACCAGGACCTTGAAGGTTTTGGAATTAAAACAAAAAACACCAAACCTATAAATGGTTTAATATAAGGAGTAAGTGTGAGGAATGTATTTTTAAAAATAAAAGTGTTCGCATGCACTTTTTATAAAATCATGTAGATTGGAAGGAAAATTTGTTCTGATAAATTCTATTTGGAAAACCACACCTAAGTGTTATTATTTGGGATTATATATTTAAAAACTTATGTTTTACCAGATGTTTATGTGGATTAGCGAAATACTATGAGAAGTATTAATTAAAAACAACTGTTTGAAGTGATAAAATATTCTACGAGTTTATGCTATTCGAAATTTTGTGTTACACTCTCTTTGTGAATATGTTCATTTCAAAAATTGGGCAAATTTGTGCCCATTCCGTGAGCCAGTTTCTCCTTCTGACCATATAATAAACCAGGCAAAAAATTGTTCAGTTCATGAATTGTCCAGTGGTTATGCTGCCCAAATCATGAACTGGGAAGCTCCAGTCTTTATCAAATTTATTAACTGACAAACGAAAATCAGATTAGGTCTTTAAGTAAATTTAATTTTTAATCATTTCAGAATGAAAAGTTTATTTAAGTTAGGTTTGGTGAGTTTAATATAATATCTTATTGCAAAGTTTAGTTAAACTTGTAGTACAGAGTACAATAAATTTCAGTAAATAAAATGAGCAAGAGTTAATTTAATTTTTTCCTAACTCTTGAAATGATCAAGCGAAGAAACCAGTTCATGGAATGAGCAAAAATTAGCCCATTTCATAAAATGGCTAAATTCACTTTTAGGGTATAACATAAACCCCAAAATTAAACTTTTATTTTTGGTGTGCATATGACTGCAGGTCGGATATTGAGTGTTGGTAGATAAGCGGTCCAGTCAGATATGTCTCGCGGGCCATGAGTTTGCCAACTATTGTTTAGAAATCAGTGGACTCCTCAGGGACAGTCTAACTGATATAAGGAAAAGGCTGGTGACCTGATTTAAGACCTTGAACTGGATTATACGCCTGAGTTGCCGACAGCGCACTCTACTGAATTATGGAGGAACATATTTCCGATCAATGGGGTATGTGTTTACGGTAGTTAGGTGAACACACATAGATCCTGATTTTTATAGGAGGCCCAATTTCAACCACCTACATTGAAGAAACGGCACTAAAATCTTGCATTGTAGATAATTATGTATTAATTGATTTGTTTTAGCACAGCATCTTAGTGTCTTACTATCCATTTGGGCTGTATGCCTATATACTAATCACGCTAATTAGATAGGGATGAGGAAGGTTAAATTTAGAATAAGTGTAACAACATATGCGTGGAGAGAGAGTGAGACATCGTTTAGGAAAAATTACCCTCAATACACCCGATAGGGATTGAACAATGATCTCCACGTCACCAACAGGCTAGTTTATTGCAAAAATAGCACCTTAAACCACGCGGTCACTGTAGTGGTTATTATATTTATTGAATCAAAAGTTTTTTAAATATTCTAATAATACTTTCTTATGGATTACTGTATTATTTTTCCTTACGTTATTCCTTTTTGTAGCATTTTGTATTACTAACCATTCGTGTAATACTCTTGTGTACTAATTACGCTAATGGTTTTAGGGCCAAGGAAGGTTATATTCAAGTACACTCGCTTTTATGTGGAGGGAGAGTGGAAAACATTCAGGAGAAACAACTGTCAATACACCCGACTCAGATTCGAACCTAGATCTCCCCGTCATCAGCAGTCTAATCTACCAAGAGAGTAGAGCGTTGGACCATAAGGCCACCGAAGTGGGTTACGTTATTAATTGTACTAGGATTATGTTTACAACTGTAATATTTTCATTCACACCATTGCGGAAACATAATTTTATGTTTCCAGGTTTCAAATAACAGAATTGCTATTAAAATTAGACTGTGCATAAATATGATTTGTATTTTATTTATTTTTACATTCACAACCAATCATAATATGCAATATGACTTAAGTTAAAACCAACTTTGGTGGTCTATTGCCCCAAGTGTCACACTCGCAATTGACTGGATTCCCGATAACTGAGAGATAAAGGTTTCAATTCCAGTCGGGAGTACTGAAAGTGGAATTTACGAAATTGTTTTCTACCCTATTTCTTAAATAACAACCAGGAAATAAAAAACTTCATGTTAAATTGCCGTAATCATGTCATTAAAATTAAAAATTAATAATATGATATGAGATATATTAGTAAATACATACATACATACATACATACATATATACATACAAACATACATATAAATTAATACACCCGTCCCCTTACGGAGTATGCAGAAAACTGCACATACAGCTCAAAAAAACACAACCTGTATTTAATACATCCTCACTGACTTTCGCTACACCTCCCTAACCTTGCATAGCCCCTTCGCTTCAACAAGATCCATACACCAAGTCTTACATGATCTTATATATATATATCCATGTACAACATTAAGGCACGTCTTACAATGCCTACCATTTCCTTTTGGTCCACACACTCTACCTTCATATATTTGCTTCATCACTCGACCAACACTCATTCTCTTAGCATTCCCAAATCAACTTAAGGCACTTCTTTCACATGGACCTATTTTATTCTCTTTCAAACCGCAATCCTTCAACACCCATTCATTACTGACTATATCCATACGAGTCTTTCCACAAACATTTCTTAGATATCTCATTCCAACCGCGTTCACCTTGTTCTTGTGTTTCTACTGACAAACCCACGCTTCACATGCACAAATCATTGTTGGTATTCCCACAATTTTATATACTGCCATATTTACATTTTTCGATAATACTTCATTCTTTGCGATAGTCCATATTTCATATTAGTTAACCTTTAAATGCAAAGCTTAACTTTAAAAAAGATAGACCTCATTTTTTTTATATATATGTATACATAATATCAGAAAGTAATTTTTAAGTCAGATTATTTCTGAAAAAGATTTATAACAAACATTAAATGTATTTTCATTTATAGTCTTACGTTTACAGTGACTTTGTGGTCTAGGGGTAAGGTGTCGGACTTAAGTGTTGGGGGTCCGGTGTTCAAAACTCGATCCCGGAACAGATTTATCTTATTACCAAACCCTTCCTTCACCTCCGACAAGACGTCTATTAATCACAAATCCGTCCATCTCGCTTCACAATTTATTTGCTTGTGGAAGTTTTGAAACGATGAATACTCTAGTTTTTAAAAGGATTATAAACTTTGAGGTATCTCTCTTTTTAAAGAAATTATATAGTAACTTTTACTAAATGGGCTTAAAATATAGTCACGACGTAACTGAGCTAAGTTATAGTTGAAGGAAGGCAAGTTTGCATAAATATAAGATTAAAATCTTCATCTTTATTTACCTATTTCATTGTTAAAAGAATATAGGGATATCGTTCATGTCCATCTTCGTGTGTGAATTTGATAAATGTTAAAGTAAAAAGACTTTTAGGTATGTACAAATACTGTAATTGCTATAACTATGATAAATACGTTTAATTTATTTCATCTTTATTTGGCACACAGGTTTTTCTAAATTGTATTTCTTTTATATATTTAACGTGCACTTTCTGAACTGACTGATTATATCATCACAGCACTTAAATAATAACTTAAATCTAGACTAGGCACAACATCCAGTCCCCGGCCGCTAATTCCTTACTGTGAAAGGATAAACCCATATTTGCCCAATGATGAAATTTTTGACCAATCCAGGACTCAAAATCGGAACCCTAGCTCAGTAAACATACACGCTACCAACTGAGATAAGGTGTTGGGTCGCCCTTAGATATGGCAAAGAAGTCTAAATAAATAATGCCACATGGGTCATGTTTAATAAACAAAAATATAGTTATAAATTGAACTGCACTTAATAAGAGTATTTAGATTTTTCCTCGATATAAAATTCAATTTTAAGCCAAAATAATCAATTTTAATTATATTTTAATTTTTATCGTAAGTAAAAAAAAATATCACACAATTACGCGTGTGGATTTTTTCAACAATTATTTTATTATTAATTTATTTAATTTTTAAGTTATTCGAGTTAATCTTCAACTAACTAAATAATAATTACGGTCATCATTGGAATCTAGTTATACTTAAAACGATTATCTCATTGCTTATTGATAGAAAAATGTAGTCTAAAACATTGAGCTACACTTCGACCTGTGTTTAAAAAATAATTTTTCATACAGAAAATATTCCTAGTTCATACTAATCAAGCTGTTATAATGTGGATAGCATTAACGAGTAGTACGATTAGGTGCTTTAACATAAATTATATTCATCTACGTACGTACGATTGGGACCGAACTATAACCTTTAAAGACTATCAGTGTGACTATACCTTCCAGTGATACTTAAAATACCATATCACACTCTATTAACCGTGATGTTAAAACCAAGCCAGCGATAGATGGGTTTTTCTTGAGATAAAAAAAATCCGTAGCACAACTTCCTTCCGAGGGAAAATAAAACTGTCGATTGATTGTGGCATGTAAAAGACCCTGAAATATTATTTTCCGCCAAAATTGGTAGACTCTTTTGCGCTTGCTCATATAAATTCTCATGTGCTTATATAATCATTCGGTTCAAAAAATGCACGTTAAATACCTTAAATAAATAAATACTTAGTTTAATTGTGATATTAGATACAAAATATCTCTTGAACTTCAGAATGTACCAAACTCCAGTTCACATTATTTTTAGCACCTCTTTTTAATATCAGTTTATGTTATACGCATGTGTAATATTAACGCTAGTGTGTTACAAATGATAGAGGTTGAATATATAAGAAGTGTATCAGCATTCGCGAGGAAGACGAGAGGAAGAACAACCTCAGTACACCCGACCAGGATCGAGCCCCGATCTTCCTGTCTTTGGCAGTCTAGTCTATTTTTAGAGTGACGTCTTAGACCATGTGGCTTCAAAGTATGTCCTTTTTACTGAATTCTTAACTTAACAACAGCAAACTTGGAATCAGTTTAGTAGTTTTTAATTATAAAATGATATAAATAACATTTTGTATGTTTTAAAATAATATAAAACGGTTTCACTGGTTACATTTTTATGGTTTTCTAAAATATAACACAGTAAACAGCCTCTAGATACGTATGTTTCAAGTTGTATCAGATACCTAAGAGAGTTGCCATCCATGAGGTGGAGCAAGCTCTTAACCTCAGTTTTGTTCAGTCAAACCCTGGAGCACATTGTATTGATCCCTAAACGGCGTGTTGTCTATCCATATACTCAAACATGTTTCGCGAAGAGCGGCAATTGTCCTTGATGTTGCTGTTTGAATTAATATTGTAACAACGCTTGTTCAAACGACCGCTTGAAATTTTATGATCACTTTTTCTCTCTTCAGTTTATTGACTGAAGAAGAAAGGGAACGGTTTCTACTTCACGAAAGTGCTTACTTAAGAAGCTGCTACTTCACTTGAAGTATTTCGAATAGCGTCTTGAGATACTCCGAACTTATTTCTTGATACAATACACCACGAATTTATTGATCCTTCACGGGGGTTGTGTTTGGTAATGACACCGCTACAGGCAATGTAATGAACATTCCTACTAAAACAAACCGACCCTGTGGTGTAGTAGTCGGTACACCTGTCTACAAACATAATGCTCCCGGGTTTGATTCCCAGTTGGTACCTTGGGTATTTTGTCCTTTAGGGGATCCAAATTGTCACCAGGCTTTGAATAATCAGGTGTAAGTTAGGTTAATACTCACACCGGCTCCACAACTTCATAATAACTATCAACACATCATCTCATTGCGGGTAATACGCGTAGAGAGCCTCCGATAGTTTTCTCTTGAGCAACGCTCTGTGCGAAAAGAGCGGCTAATAATCTACCCACACAGGCGACCAAACATGTATCTAATGTTTATCCCGATTATATATACCATACGATAAAAATATTAAAACCTAAATGTATTTTAAAACAGACTACAATTGATAGCCATTACCTGGGAGTTTTGTATTTCAATCCCGTTTGGGTGGTCCTCCACATAGAATCTTAACATCCTCCTTCCATTTGATGTGGATACACTTACCTTAAGCAAACTTTTACAGACTTACCCTTCCTTCATAAGTCAATGGGTATAAGCTTGTGTTTAACACACTAATTAGAAGAAAGTTAAAACTGTAACACTAAAAATAAACATAATAAACCGGCAGTAAATAAAAAATAGGACGTTATTTTTAAACATAAAAAACATTCCTTTATGTATTTTTATTCTGCTAATTATCGTAAAGACGCTATTACCTTGAATATAAATTATTATCTAGCCATATATTAGAGACGTTTCAAATACTGGAGAAGTCTAACGTTCTTAATGTTCACTTGTTTTTAAAATGTGTGAATCGATATTCTTACCTTTATAACTGAATAATCACGTATGTAATTAAAGTGATAGGATACGGTACATGAAAGTAACGAGCAAGACTATGCACTGAGCCAACAATTAAGAAGAAGAAAAAGGTAAAACGAGGGAAACAACTCATCATTGGTTAGAGCAGACCAGGGCTATTCAACTACAGGGGTAGTTTGGGACAGTCTTAATAACTGTTAAAATATTTGACTGAGTGCAGCACCATTTACTCCTTAGTTGAAGATGAACGAGATTCTACTACCATGTTTGTTTCTAACCGTCAGCGTGAATGGTGTTGGATCAAGCTCGTTTTATTTAATTTTATATGTGGTGAGTAAATTCTTATGATTTAACAAATTGTTTAGTGAGAATGAGCTAGCATGAAATATTAAATTTTATTGGCGTTTATTAAGAAGGATAGACCTTAAGCTACGACGTTACTCTTTTTAGACAATATAAACTGATTTTTCAATAGAGTATATATGATATAAACAAACAAAATTGCTACGGGGTTGCTTGGGACACTCACTATAGGGTTGGTTGACCCACTGTGCCAACTAACCTCCATATAATGAAAACAGGGTTTTACGATAAAATTCAGTTTTAATGCATAAACGTATTTAATTTATTTTTCAGGGAAAATGCATACCACCCCGTCTACATCAGGGTATCAATAAGGTAGACAAATTTTAAGCATAGACCTATCTTTTGAACAGATTCTACCCCTTCCAAACGCAGGACCAAAAACAAATTTTGTTATGCCTACCAACAATGGCAAAAGGAAAAAGATGTAAATATTATCATACATCCCAATTAAAAAAGCACTTGAAAACATAAATAAAACAAATACTTCAAATAAAAATAAAGTTAAAAATTCTGAAAAGCGTCTATTTGAAGAAAATTGAGGAAAAAACAACAAACAATTAATTCAAAAACAAACGTAATCCTATCTATATCTGATGAGTCAGAATAAGACACAACTATTTTGTTAGGTTTTCTTAGAGTTATTCTCGAACAGTCTACCAAATAAACGCTGAATTCAATTAATTGCATGTAAAATGTGGGCTCATGTAGCGTGTACAGAAGATATTAGTTTTTATACATGTCACAATTATTGTGAATCAGAAAAAGGTCTAGTGATTGAATAACTTCAAACTATCTCATCCATGATTATTATAATGATGTTGATAATTTAGTTTGTTTTTAATATCAAATAATGTGATAAGTATTTATTTTTTAGTTTTAATGATCTATATAACATGTGCCAACGAATTCCACCTACCCCTATAAGGGGTTAGTTGACACATCACAACCAAACACATAAAATATTCACTTAACATATACGTTTGATTAATACATTTTTAATTAGCTTATGAAACAAGGTAACTGTCCATTGATCTACTTTAATTCAATTTATAAAGAAAAAAAAAATTAAACTTTAGCCAACCACCCCCGGTCTCCCCTATTATTATGCGCACTGCTACAAAATTTTACATTAAAAATGTTAATAACCTGACCTGAATAAAACAATTTTATTGGATCTATTTAAATTTGAAATCATTCTGGTGCTTATGTTTTCTATAGCGGAACAATGTATTTTTCAAATTGAATTCATTAATTTGAAAAAAAAATGTGACAAAATCAGTCTGGAACATAAGTTTTATATAAGGGACATTGGATGGTTGGTCACCTTTTTCTAAGTTCGTTAACCATCAATATTCAAAAGTGTATCACCGTGAAATACGGTCCATCACAGTCAACTGAATGATAAATTATCAGTCTAGGTTCTGGGCAGTGAGTAGGGCATAATCATTCTAAAATTAATTAGGGACAAGCTAATAATCTGTACATGAATTCTGCATATACATTTACATGATTTATTATATAATATAAACCGTCACACAGTGTTGGCTACAAGTCATTTATCACGATCAATGTTTAATGTAAGATTTCGACACGTTACGATGGATAATAGAATGTACATGGAACTTTACTCAATTCTTATCGATGTTCCTTCACCCGATACCTCCGCTAAAAGCAGTCCTTCCACATTTACTCTTAGAACCATAAAACACACAGTTTTTCGAGCTAGTAAGTCCAATAAAAGCAATACTGCGTCGTACAGAAACCAATTGAGGTGATTTACAGTGTATTATGTTTAGTAAAGAAAGAAAAAATACGGGAAACTAAAAGGAAACGATTGGCCTTGTATGGCCTTTTTTTTTTAAATATATATTATGGTAAAAAAATAAATCAGATGTCATTGAAACTGCAGCGTTGGGAATTGGGAATAAATGATTTTTCCAGTTTTACCTTTACGAAAGTGCGGGCACTATTATTATTTATCCTAATAACCTTATCCCTAATCCATTAGTATTAATATAGTTATCACTTGGACGAATATTAAGATACATTAAAAAAATATATATCAATACTGATACGCTTAGATCAAGTAGAATATGATACAAGTGTGTATAT